>JACVVK020000239.1:572500-587500 GCA_018292915.2 Batillaria attramentaria
GTGTGTGTGTGTGTGTGTGTGTGTGTGTGTGTGTGTGAGAGACAATGACAATGACAATGACACTTTATTTTCCAAGGATAGAAGATTAGGTGCGCAGACCTGTCTTACATCTTGTCCTTGCTACTCTACACACACACACACACGGTTGCTAAACTACTATCAGCTGCTACAGTAAGGAGGACTGAGAGAGAGAGAGAGAGAGAGAGAGAGAGAGAGAGAGAGAGAACTCGATTCTACAATGTAACCAAACTCAATTTATTTCTGATTTGAAGTGCCACCGCCAAGTTTTAACACTTGCCTTACACTCTTTAGAGTAACCGGTACTATGGTCAACCTTTCCTGCTTCTGTCTCTTGCAGGAGAAAGAATCTCCAAATGTCAGCCTTCCCACGTGTGTTCGCTACGAATTTCTCTGTTTCTGCCATTTTGCCAGTGCTTTACGCGACGAGTGATGTCCCTTAGAAAAACCGCGGTTTTCCGGTTTTATAAGGCCAAACCGGTTTACCGAACCGTGAGAAAGTCGGACCGATTTTAACCGGAAAACCGGTAAAACCGAACACCCCTAGTCAAAACAAGGTCACCACCTCTCGAATACTCGTGATAACATTAGAAACTTCTGGATCACGCGAAATTGTGGAACTCCCTCCCTGAGACAGTGAAGGAGGCAGTCAGCATTACCGCATTCCGGAAGCGCCTGAAGACTTATCTCTTCAGTGCCGCGTGCCAGTAATCATCTGCAGTTTTTTTTTTTTTAACTATCTTTCCTTTCAAAACCTCTCCCTAAGCGCCGTGAGCACTCAGTTAGGGTGGAGCCGTGCGCTATATCAAGTCTCCATCATCATCATCATCATCAACGTGCAACAGATTTACAGTACTAAAACAGAATAGAACTAAACGTAGCAACTTCTCTGTCTCATTAAACTACAGAAAACAAATTACAGCTGTTATCCTACAGCATACAAACACAATACAAACAAAAGGCACAGCCACGCTCGTAACAGCCGGGACGTGGGAGTGGGTCTCGAACCTGGCCTCTGGCATTGGTGACAAAGTCTTAACCACTAGACCTGTAGACCACCGACCGCCCCATAAAATACATCCTGGTCTTCATGTTTAACTTGCAGTTTCCTTAAACGTTCGTACCGCATGTTTACGAGACTTCACCACAGAAGCCAGTCAATATATTGAAACAGTTGCGCGATGTCAGACAAAAGGGATTACAGCAATTTCAAGTGTGAGTTTAGAATGGCCCTTTCACATTGAAACTTCCGGTAAAACACAGCGAGCGCTAGATATACGTGTGTGTGTGTGTGTGTGTGTGTGTGTGTGTGTGTGTGTGTGTGTGTGTGTGTGTGTGTTGTCTTACTTGGGTACTAATTGATGTAAAGTTACATAAAGTTCACTCGGGTACAATAGAGAAAGGAAGAGACATGTTAGACAATAACATTGTTTTTTGCGATCTGTGTTGAGTGGGGAAATGCTTTGGTGGGTGTAGGCTACATCAGTACATGATACATCAGAGCCGTAGCATAGCTCCTAAAAGTGCTCCGGATATAAAAATAAATAAAAAGGTACGGTCCCTGGCCATTATGTTGAAGCAAGGTAGAGAACCCTTCAGTGCAAAACGCGATGGCTTAGCGGATCAGTAATACGTCTCAGTCGGCGCTTACGCAACTTTGCCTTGAGAGTTACAGTCTTCTGAATGTCAATCAGTGACAATTTTTCGATTAACGCTGCCGATATGCGATCTATGTCAAGCCCCCTCCTTCCTCCTAACACACCGCTGAAACTCATAAGAAGAGGTTTTTGTTTGTTTGTTTGTTGTTTTTTTGGGGGTTTTGTTTTGTATTTTGCCAAAAAGTGGTCCGGCCATGGCCGGAGTGGCCGGTAGGGCTGCTACGGCCCTGTACATAGTCTACTTTGTCAGGGTTTTTTTACCACTGTATTGTCCTATTCGGGAAATTCGGGCTGCTTCCCCCGTGTGAATGACGTCACCGAGGTGCAGTGCCCCCAACCTATCTATCCTATTTTGCTATGTCGCTAGGGGAGGAAAGCCGGATAATCCGGAGAAACCCCGTCTGGGCAGCCCGGTAGCCAGGAGAACCCGGTATCATATATCACAAGCTCGACCTGGGCTCGAACCCACGCTCCATCGCCATGACAGTGGCCGTACAGTAGCGCACCTGCTAAATCCGACGCGCTACTTATTAGACCATCGCTGAAAAAAAAGGTGTTATAGATCCATGTATTGTCCGTTTTTCTTTTCGATGTTGTTTATATCTACTGTTTATTTTGTAACCACTGAATGTTTGCGGAGAGGCTGGATTTTCCTGTGCTAGTCCTTAAGCAGCCACAATGTAGTGGTCGGTTTCTTAGTGCGCTGAAGAAGAAATAGAGAGGGAAAAAAAAAACTTATTATCTTCGAGTGTTGCGGTGTCTCGGGTAATCTAATGTATGTGGTATTATTTCGCGTCAGGTAGATAAGGTTGGTTATATATCAAGGTGAATTTTTTGCCCACTTGAACTAGTTTGTTTAGTCGTCCCTTAGATGTTACCGTTTGCACTGCAGGACATTCCTTATGCTCTACGCTAGTGCACGTACCTCTGTTTCAGTGTGTGAGGGAGTGAGTGAGAGAGTGAGTGAGTGTGCGTGCGTGCGTGCGTGCGTGCGTGCGTGAGAGAGAGAGAGAGAGAGAGAGAGAGATATGAGTGGTTGTACGCCTCAAGCGCCTGTACCAAATATCCTCATGCCTTAACAACGGCAAGTGCAAGTACTTATGGCTAGACGTAAATTACCGTATGCTTGCTGAGACGAACAAATTTAATTTTGTACACCGTTCAGAGCTCTCTCTCTCTCTCTCTCTCTCTCGCTCTCTCTCTCTCTCTCTCTCTCTGTTTGAAGTCTATCAAATAGACAAAAGTGCACTGTCGTTCTTCCGCTCATATCTAGATGATAGAAAGCAGAGTGTCTATATCAACGGTAAATACTCCGCCGATGGGCATGTTCGTTATGGGGTACCGCAGGGGTCCATCTTAGGCCCATTGCTGTTTATTCTGTTTATTAACGACCTACCCCTGCATGTCACTAACACAAATGTAAACTGCGATATGTTTGCTGATGATACTAGTTTGCATGCTACCGGCAAACACGTATCAGAAATTAACATGTGTTTGCAAGATAGCATAAATGAAGTAGTAACATGGTGTCATGACAACCACATGGTCTTACATCCCAATAAAACACAAAGTATGCTAGTTACAACGCGGCAAAAACATCAGCGCCATCTGTCCCCATTAAACCTTTGTCTGAACGGCCAGCCGGTTCAGCAAGTTAAAAACCATCGATTTTTAGGTGTCATTGTTGACGATCAGCTGAAATGGGAGGCCCAAATAAATGCACTGTGTAAAACTCTTTCGAAAAATGTATATTTACTTTCTCAGCTAAGGCACATAACTGATATCCATAGCCGAAAGCTGTTTTTTAACGCACATATAACCTCACATGTACTTATGCCTCCACTGTTTGGGACGGGTGCAGCGATGTCCACATGGCCAGACTCAATTCGCTTTACAAGAGAGCTGTCAAAATGGTTCTTCCAGAACCTCTCCCAACTAGCGAAAATTTAAAAAACTTAATCTTCTTAGCCTTGAACACCAGCTTACTTACAATAAGTGTGTATTCATACATAAAATCTTCAACGAGACAATGCCACCATATCTGGAAACTCTTTTTAATTTAAATCAGCAGCATGAGAGGACCTCGAGGAATGGCATCCTGCGCTTACCGTTACCCCGTATTGACTTATTCAAAACAAGCCTTTCCTTCGCTGGAGCATATACAATGAATTCACTCCCTTCACACCTGAAACTAAATATATCTACTTCTACGTTTAAGCGTGCACTCAAACAGTACCTGATGGATCGCACGTAACGTACCGTACGCCGGCAACTTGTTATTTTGATTTTTCTATTTTACATCAATTCAGTATTATATCAGTGATTTGTGTTACAAGGGTCGTACGTGTGTGTGAATGCGTTTTGAACCTGATGGACGTTTTTCTCTATGGTTTTGTTTCTTGTAGTTTAGTGCATAATACCTTTTATATTTTGCTCCCTTTTTTCCCTTAGTAGATAGTCTCTGTAGTATTAGCAACGGCAAGTTTGCAAACTGGCGAATTTCTGTCAAAACTTTTACCGTTGATAAATAAAGTTTCATCATCATCATCATCATCTCTCTCTCTCTCTCTCTCTCTGTATGATTTTCTGGTCTTATAATTGTTTTTTCTTTACCTTTTATTCATTTTCTTCTTTTCAATTTGCTTTCTTTTTTATAGCAACGGTAAGTTTGAAAATGGTATTTGTATGCATTACACTATTACACTGACATTTGATGTCGCCTGAAACTGAACATGAAACGGACAGAAGTTCCGCTCCAAGATAAGTGACAGCAAAACTATATCTCTTAACAGCTCGACTACCCCCTGTCCACAATATCATAAGACTTGTTAAAAAGAACAAACCACTGCACACCAGTAGAAGCCACTTCAAGCCACTATTACGCAAGTCGTAGGCCTTCCCCGCTAGGCCCCAAACCGCTGCACATTGCATATAATAGTGGCTTGAAGTGGCTCTTAGTGCACACTGCTAATGGTTTTCCGCCTAGCCTGCTGTTGGCGCAGTGAGAGCCTAAGGAGATGTTGAACGGCGTTTGTAAGACACTGTATCAAAGCATCTCTAGAACCTAGACTAGAGATAACTAGATCTCACACAGCACACTGTAACGTCACCACCATCTAGCAGGTGCCACTTCAAGCCACTATAGCGCAAGGCGTAGGCCTTCCCCGCTAGGCTCGAGACCGCTGCAGATTGTGTAATAGTGGATCCTACTGATCTGAAGATTTGAAGTAAAACTGCGATTTCTGCATGGGCTTTCAAGGTTGGGGAGCCGGGATAGCCGAATGGTAGAGCGTTGGACTCCCAATGCTCGGGTCGTGAGTTCGAATCCCGGCAGGGGCCACATATTTGTGTTGGCCTTTTTCTCGTTGCCTGCCTTCGTCCTTTGATATCACCCGTACGTGGTGGAAAAGGACGTTAAACTTCCACCCACCCGCCCGCCCACCCACCTACCCATGGGCTTTCAAGGGATCTCGGTGTCCTTTTCCATGTGTTTGAAAATATTGATGTGTATGAAATGAATCTGTGAACAACACAGTAAAGATGTACAGCTAAACCGACGATAATCAAACTAGGCTCAAGTTTCCAGGGGGGTGGGTGGGTGTTTGGGGGTTTAACGTCCTTTTCCACCACAATAGGGTGATATCAAAGACGGCGGCAACGATGAAAAGCCACAGCACAATATTTGGCCCCCAGCGGGGATCGAACTCACGACCCGAGCATTAGAAGTCCAACACTCTACCATTCGACCACCCCGGCTCCCCTCAAGTTTCCAGGGAACTACGTAGAGCGTAGATCTTTGCGGTGGAGAGGTTTTGACTCGCAGTTCACGGATCCGAACTAGTTCCGCGTAGTAATTACCAACACGGGTGAAGGGGGGGGGGGGGGGGTGCTTGGGAGTTTAACGTCCTTTTCCACCACGTAAGGGTGATATCAAAGACGGGGCAACGAGAAAAAGGCCAGCACAAACATTTGGCCCCATTCGAGCGTAATTACCAACAGTGGCAGAGATAAGAAGAGAGGCGAATTCAGTGCGTGCAGTGTGCCTAGATCTATGTGTAGGAAAATGGGCCTTTAATGTTTACCTTACAATGTTTAGAATCCCTTTTCCGGTGTACGACGCGAAATAACTTCCCCAGCACAAACTGACACCAGGCCCAGGGAACTTTCAGCTTAAAGGGGGATAATTCTACCATTGTTGTGCTCACAGATCGTTCCCGTGTTTTGTGTGGAATCTATCATCACACCACTTAGACACCTGGACAGTGACAGCGTCTGTAATTCTGGCACTCAGAAGAGTACTCGATGACGCGGCGGGTGGGTGGGTGTGGGTGGGGTGGGGGTGTGTGTTTGGGGGTTTAACGTCCTTTTCCACCACATAGGGTGATATCAAAGACGGGGCAACGATGAAAAAGCCAGCACAAATATTTGGCCCCATCCGGGATCGAACTCACGACCCGAGCATTAGAAGTCCAACGCTCTACCATTCGACCACCCCGGTTCCCCCGATGACGCGGCAACCACACTGATGGTTCCAGTAGTGTAACAACATTCGTAGAATTTGAAAGTGTAAACAGCATTGTTATCGCATTAAGAGCTGTACTAATCATCAAGATAGAGTATTTCGAGCGTACAGGCGCACTCACGAGCGAAACTGTTCCAAAGCATAAGTTGGCTTAACAAAGATGGCATTGGCCCGTTTAAAATTGGATTAAGATGCATTGACCATTGACCGTACACTATGTTTTCAAATGTTTCCTTACTCCTGAAAATAAACTTGACTTGATTTGACTTGTATTTTATTGTTTGTTTTGTTTTGTGTGTGTGTGTGTGTGTGTGTGTGTGTGTGTGTGTGTGTGTGTGTGTGTGTGTGTGTGTGTGTGTGTGTTTGTTTGTTTGTTTGTTTGTTTGTTTTAGTGAGACGGGAACTAAGACGATGTTCGTGTGGCAGCCGACAGTAGGCGGTGCTAGCTATGCCCATGTAGGGACATCCCCTCTGGTTGGTCACGTGACCGTGGACTGGTTGAGCAATAACCTGTATTGGGCGGATGCTGGTTTTGGATGGATTGGACTTCAGTCCTTGAAGGTATGTCGCTGGCCCATAATTATGAATGGTGTGGATTGAACGGTAGTTTGCTGGCACAATGGTCAATGGTTAGTTGGCTGGTTGGTTGGTTGGTTGGTTGGTTGGGTGGGTGGGTGGGTGTCTGAGGGTTTACACCCTTTCCCACCACATATCAGATTGCGGCCCACTAGAAAAAAGGCCAGCCCAGTCGGGAATCGAATTCACGACCCGAGCATTCAAAGGCTTGTGTGGGTGGGTGAGGGGTTTATTAGTTTAGTGGTTGGGTGGTTGCGTAGTTGGGCGGTGTGTCGGTCAGTTGCAGGATTAACTTTCTTTTTCATCACATTAAGGTAATATAAAAGACTTGGCAATGTGTGTGTGTGTGTGTGTGTGTGTGTGTGTGTGTGTGTGTGTGTGTGTGTGTGTGTGTGTGCAGGAGGACATGAGAACGATGGCCACCAACGACCGACTGAAAGTTGTAGTGTCTGCGTCGTTGAACAGTCCGTACGGTGTTGCCGTTCTTCCTCATATGAGGTACGTGAAATAGTTAGCGAGTAAAGAAACATGTAAATAAATAACTCAACAAGTAAGCAGATAAACATGTGATTAAGTACGTAAAGAGATAGTGGGTGAGTAAGCAATTCAGTAAGTGAGTGAGTTAGTGAGTGAGTTAGTGAGTGAGTTTGTGAGCGAGTGACTAAGCGATTAAGCAAATAACTGAATATGTGAGTAAGTGAGTGAGTACGTGAATACGTAAAGAGGTGAGTTACACACACACAAAGTACACACACACACACACACACACACACACACACACACACACACACACACACACACACACACAGAGCACGGTAACGACCACGCGTGACAAAAATAAACATACTTTGCATGGATCTACTGACAGACGGATTTTTTGGACGGATTTTGGACAACCTCCGAAGTTAGAGAGCGCCGGTTTACTGGGAGACAACCGCAGGGTTCTAGTGTGGCAGGGACTGTCCAAACCCACAGTGATCGCTGCTGACGTGCACTCGTCTCGCATCTACTGGATCGACGAAGCCAAGGCGACCATCGAGTCTTGCAGTGTCTCGGGGACCGACAGAAAGCTGCTGATCTACTCCAAAGGGACAATACTGGGAGGTCTTCATGTCTTTGAGGTGAGTGTGGCAACTGTAGATCGTGTATTCACTGGCAGAGGTCAAAGCAAGGTTCGTACACATCAGTAACAGTGCAGTGGTCAGTATGTTTATAGATTTCTGTAATTGAATTGGACAATCAGTGGCAAAGTTCCGCCGACACTTTTTAAAGAACATCAAAGAGAACATCAAAGCATAACATAGCATAACATAACATAACATAACATAACATAATAGATTTCTGTAACTGATTTGGACAATCAGTGGCAAAGTTCCGCCGACACTTTTTAAAGAACATCAAAGAGAACATCAAAGCATAACATAACATAACATAATATAACATGACATCACATGACATCACATGACATCACATGACGTTTTGAAACGTTGTAATAACAAAAGAGCTCCTATAAAACTTATTTATTAGCACTGGAAAGACCGGCACCAGTCTGACATGCTGACAGGATACATTCCAGGATAAAAGAATAAAACCCTGATCTGGACAAAGGTTAAAGGTTGGCTTAAATTTCCTACCGCCTATCAGTCACCACGATGCATCGTTGTTGTGGGGTTTTTTTTGCGTTGGTGTTGTTGTTGTTGGTGGTGGTGGTAGTGGTGGTGGTAGTGGTGGTGGTGGCGGTGGTGGTGAACATTGATAACCATTTTAACTGTACGGTCAATGCGGCTAAAGTCAGACTACTGCATAATTATTTTAACATCACTTTAATATTGACGAAACAAGAACTATATTGCAGCTTCCCAACGTGTGCGTGCGTGCGTGCGTGCGTGCGTGTGTGTGTGTGTGTGTGTGTGTGTGTGTGTGTGTGTGTGTGTGCAGAACTACATCTTATTCACAAACCGGGACTCGGGTACAATCCACGCCTCTAACAAAGTGACAGGGGCAAATGCCGCAGCCAGCTTTAACGGTGGTTCGCACCCTGAAGCCATCACGGTATTTTCCTCTGTCTCACAGCCAAGGGATAATGGTAACTGTCACTTTCACGTCTAAATAGAGTTGCTGCTTTTTGCATGTAAAGACAGTTGTCCACAAACAAATCGACACGTTTACTACAGTTTTCATGGATAGAACTCAGTTCAGTTCAAGAGCTGCTCTGTGCTCGGAAAAGCGCTGCACCCCATTTCTCATATAATTATCTCCCCACTGTCGTCTTTATGACTGTTGCAATATTGGTGTGGGTCACACGGGTCGTGTTATGCCTTTTACTTCTAGCTCCTATCATCGGCCTTGAGCTACAGTCGCATGCTGAATGCAGAACGTATAAAGTATGTATTGAGTTAGTTCTGCAAATGGACTCCACTCTTGTCAGTTAAGAGGGTCGAGCCCCCAGAATTCAGCCAATCGCGTCCCGCGGCACAATGAGTACAACACATGGCATGGTCTGGTAAACGTTATTGCCAGACACTACAACGAGGGAAGCATGTGTAATTTGGTGTGATTGAAACATGGAAAGACAAAGCAGTAAGTCCAATGACGTCATTTGAGGAAAAAGTCCATTACGTCAATCTCTTTCATCTTTTCCCATACAATGACGTCATGGACGTACTGTGTTTTGCAAATACACGGCAGAGTAAAAGGGGCTGGGCTTTGACCTCGGGTCTTGCCGAGTGAATAGTGGGGGAGCCAAGGCGAATAAAACAGGTCGATTGTTCACATCATAGTAGAGACATGCCGTTTGGAATATAAGTACATAACACATCTCTGAACAATATTAGCGACAGTAACACCTGGACCGCCCCCTCTGGCGGGCGGGGCCGTCTGTTAACTGGTCAACATGACCCAGAAACAAATTATTACCCTTTTTCATCTTTAGCTTGGCCTATATGGTTATTGTGATGAAATGAACGAAAGAGAAACTTAAAGAACATGACAGGGAACCATTTTATGTTATATTTGGTTCCAAAGTATCAAAATATTATGTTGGAGACTTAATTAAATTGGCCATCATGTTTTACACTTGTAATGTAATTAGCAGAAAGGCCATTTATTTTGTAGTCACAGGTATGAATCCGGTCTCAGAAGCATCCTAACTGTTGAATAAAGCAAGTTATATTTGTATTGTTCAAAAGAGATTTAATCTTTTTTGTATTAATTCCTTATGGAATAATTAAGAAAAAGTAGGTCAAATGGGCGAATTCAGGACTGAGTCATACCGACTGCTTGTAATGGTTAATTTGCATCTTACATTGCAAAATGCAAAACTTTTACTGAACAGTACATTTTTAATGCCCTAATGCTGAGCTTAATATTTTCTATTTATTAATTAGAAACTTAATGGGTCACGAGGTCTCACCTTTCAGCTATGATGTCTCATTAGTGATGCGTACGACAAGTCACGAAAATTTCTAAACTGTCCATTCTCTTGTCTCGGTACGAGTCCTTGTAAATATGTTCTACTTGGTGTCACTGTGCAATATTATTCTGTTTTGTTGTAACTGTCTCCATACTCTCGGGGAGCCGGGGTGGTCGATTGGTAGAGCGTTGGACTTCTAATGCTCGGGTCGTGAGTTGATCCCGGCTGGGGCCAAATATTGTGCTGGCTTTTTCATCGTTGCCCCGTCTTTGATATCACCCTATGTGGTGGAAAAGGACGTTAAACCCCTAAACACCCACCCCCACCCCGTCTCCATACTCTCAAAGGTAACACGTAAAGAAAAACACACACACAAAACGGGAAAAAACGTCATCAAGATGAGCCATTTAGTCTTCCTGCGAACAGTCTCCTCTGCAGGCACACAAGGCAGTACATTGCAGGTTTGCCTTTCTGCAGTTGCATCTTCCCCGGCAACCCTGTTTACACCCACATTTAATTAGTTCCTCGCACGATTCGGCGGCTTGTTTGAGTGTCGTCCAGATCGGCGTCCAGGGTTTATCAGCCTCCCTCTCCCATCCCCAGTTCGATGGACTGGGCAGTTGTGGGTCTTTTTCAAGACTCTGCCCCCACACATAACCAGACTGGAATTCTGCTCTCAGAGCATGCTGTTTCAGTGCTGCTTCCGTTGGAGGAATGTTCTCCAAAGATTTGCTGTTTCTGGAAAAATCGCCTGCCGAGCTGCGTCCACCTTTGTTAGTGTGCTGGAGCGGTTATACATCAAACAACAAATCTTTGGAGTGTGGCGAAGGTGTCTTCCGTTACCTGCCTGTCCGTCATGGCCAAGAAAGCTCTAGTAGCTTCAGGGAATGCGTTCCAGGTACTCCACGCTGTTTTCTTCCCTCTCCCAGCAAAAAAGGACACAGTGTCACATCCTGTGAAGGCATGGAACGCCAGAAGTGCCCATGCTTATATGGTCCAAGAAAGTCAGCAATGTCATGGGCGGCAATGTACCTGAAATTTTTCCACATCCAAAGGCAATCCACAGTTCCGTTGCTGCCATTTTGTGGAAGTGCGCAATCGCACACCAGCACATCCGTGTCTGTTGTCCTGATGAGGACCTTGTGCAGACCAGACCGTGCACAGTCAGCTGCATGCAGAATGACAGGAGTATCTGCTTCCTCGTGTGAGCAAGGCCGCAAATCATCTTTGGCTTCTGTTGGACAGCACAGAACTTTGTCGCCGATTGTGGTAACAAGTGTTTTCCCCTCGTCATATGACTTCTCGGCAAGGCTCTTGGCAAGGAACTCAAAGAGTTGGGTTTTGTTGTCATTGTCCCGCAGAAGCCCCTTCCAGTTTCCAGGCAATTGGGCCGATGGCACGACCATCCTCTTGAAACCACAACCCCGCCTCTCTCTTGCTGATGCTTTGAGACTGTCAGCCTTGTACACATCCCAAACGATGTCCACCCGTGATGCAGTCTCAAACTGTCGCTGGATGTACGGCAGGAAAATGAGATCGACATACGGCTGAAAGTTTTTCGCAAGCTTTGGTGACAACATCTGGACGATTGCTGCACCATCCAGCACTTTGGCATCAACGTCTGGTGAACATATTGAAATAGGGACGAGGACAGCATCATCTAAGACATCTGCTGTGATGTCTGCGGGGTCCTCAACAATCATGAAAGCCTTGTCGTCCAAGACCTCTGGAGGAACATCGGGCAGGTCGTGTAGGACTGCAGGACTGTCAGCAACAGGAGCTTCAGAAGATTGAACAGCAGCAGGCAACGGGCAGCTCTCACTAATTCCACAGCTTGTGAATCCCTAGTGCAGACCTGTTTGATGGCAGCCCCCAGATCTTTGTTGAACATAGCACGACGTTTTTTCCTTCGTGGGTGGCGAACAAGTCTGGGATATTTGCAAGGAGTTTTTCACAAGACGCTGTGAGTGGACTCTGTGGAACATAAAGACCATGGGCTTCCAGGCGGCTGGCATACAGGCGACACAGGTAGAATAGTGGTCTTGTCCGAGGGTCGTCCCTGTAGCTTTCTACATAAACAACGAGCTCAGCGAACGCAATCGCCTGTAAAGATGATGAATCGTCTTCTTCAGCAGCCTCTTGGTTGGCTTTTGCTGTCTTCTGTAATATGCTGACAGACACTTCAAATAGTAATTAGCATCCCCCGATACCATGTCTACATTGACAAGCTTCCGGAGCACCTCAGTGTCATTGATATGAACTGCTGTATAATAAACTTTGTAACGCACTCCTAATGTCCATGCCTCATGGGTCCCCTTTCAACCTGGTGGTTTATTACAGAAAAAAACACAGCCGGGATTTGGTTGTGCTGCCTGCTGGTGCTTCTTCACTTTTACTATCCTCTAGTGCAGTCGAGGACGTACCAGTTGCTCTCCTAGTTTTTACTGGGCTTGCAGAGGGACTGCATGCCTGCTTTCTTTTTCGCTCCAAAATGGTGGTGCTCACCTTTGCGTAGCATGATTTGTGCAGATGAAGCAGATTTCAGACGAAATGTATCCTCAAACCCATTCCCGTCATCAAGACGGCATAGGCTTACATCGACAGGATTGAAGCCCATTTCTTGAAATTGTTTGAGGTTTTCAGCAACATACTTGTAACAGCCGCAGGAGGTTTTCTTGCAGGGCAGACGAGATTCTCTGTGTTGGCACTTGACAAAAAGCACACAATGACCAATTAATAGGTTTTCAGGTGGCGGAGGCTCAATGTTGAGGTCAGGAGTCTCAGTACGCTGATACTCACTCGTCATTGCCTTGCTTACTGAAACCTTCAATAGAAACACACGCCTTAGTTTCGCGCACTTGACCGGTATGGGTTTCCATACTTTTTGGGAAATTCCGATGGCGTGTCCCGGTGTCGTAGAATATTTCGGTTCCCGACACAAAATAACGCAAAGTGGATAACGATGCAAAATTGAGATTGTAACGTGAAATTGATCAATAATGACACAAATCACTTGATAAACATGAATCAATAAAAGTACTTCAAAGTAGTATTTTTTTCCTTCCCGAACAGTAAACAGTTCAGTATTTGACACTGATTTCATTGCACTGAGACAAATGTCAGGGTCGTTTCATCACTGGATTTCAACAAACAAAAGCATTCGCCACTGATACAATAAAACCATTCACGAGAAACACGTAAAAAACATGAAACCAAAATGCACTGACTTACCAACTGCACTGACATCATTGATAGATCTAGCCGCAAGAACTTGCTTTGGAACACTACCAATATTCTTTGTCAGCTTCACAATCTCACAACGCTTGTCTTCACGGTTCACTCCGCTCCAGCAGAAATAAATGTTCTCCAAAAATTGCAAACATTCAGACTAAAAATAGGTAAAGTAACGGTCCGTTCCACACTCATTGCACCCACTCGAACTCTGGGACCGGTGAAAGTATAACTAAATCCGCCCACTCAAAACGACACAGTATCAAGCGTTGTTGAAAAGTATAACTGAAACTAAAAACTTCATTCAATCGACAGACTTGAAGACAGGGGGTTGTAGGTTTTTATTCCACAATAAACCACATGGAAAGTAACTTTGTATAACAGAAAAACCATCGCGATGCTATCACAAATAGGGTATTTCCTGTGGCGGGCATGCAATCTGCCCTTTCACCGGTTCGGCCAGAGACACCAGATCTGAAACAAGGTCGCCACTGCGCGCGCTTTCCTATGGAAGCACGATTGTTCCAAAGTTAGGTGAATTGGCACTTTTAATCGATCACTGATCGGCTCAGAATGGCCTGAGAAAGTGTTACTGTCGCTTTTATTAATCCTTGAAGCTAGCTTTATTAGTGGACTAAGTGACATATTTCTACTCTTTAGCGAACAATCATTAGTCTTGGATCCTCCACTAGAAGTCGTCTATTCTCGCTCTGTTTTCAGTGAGATGCACGTCGACATCTTGTGATCACATTTGTATCCACGATGCCTCTGCGTCTTGCGTCTGTGCCAGTGGATACACACTGCTGCCAAATGGAACTTGTCAGGGTAAGCTCGTCTCGTCGTCGTCATTATGGTCGTCATCATAATCACAATCCCCACACACCACCATCCTCCTCCTCCTCCTCATCGTCGTCGTCGTCTTCATCATCATCATCATTGTCGTCGTCGTCATCATCATCATCATCATCATCATTGTCGTCGTCGTCGTCCTCCTCCTCCTCCTCATCGTCGTCGTCGGCATCATCATTATCATCATCAATACAATAGACGTCATCGGGAGAGACACCAAGAATCTCCAACTACTTCATTTTCTTCCAGAGAGCGTCACCTCGCTGTGGAAGAGTTTTCTTCTCAGCAACACGACCAGAATCTGCGCCGTGCCTGTCACCCTGCTCTATAGTCACAAGTACCTCCCTCCCATCAACATACGCCGTAGTATACAGTGCTTCGTCAGCGGCACTGGCATCCGCCATCTTGCTGTGGACTCCCACAATGCATCTGTGTATTACGTCAGCGGAACGAGTGTACACGTCCACAACATTCACACTGGACAACAGTCTGTGGTGTATTCAAGAGGGGATGAAATTTCGGGTATGTGTATTTAGTTACTGATTTTGCCACTAAAATCTTGTACAGAAAATGCTGTCTCGAATGTCCAAGGTATTTGATGAATACACGGCGTTACATAACTTCTTCCGACGTCAGTTATTTGCGGCAGCGTGTACCCTGTGCCTTTCTGTCTACACTAGATATGTAGAATGTTGCACGTGTGCGAGTACTGCCGCTTGTGAACCTCGACTATA
>JACVVK020000239.1:590000-647500 GCA_018292915.2 Batillaria attramentaria
GTTTTGATTTTATTCCTACTCCCTACCCCCTTACCCCGCTTCCAACTTAACCCCCCCCCCACACACACTCATACACACAAGCCACCCTCCGCCTTCCTACCTACATCAGGAGAAAAGTGAATATTCCGATTCATCAAAACCTGCTTATCATGCTGCACGCGGAATCAATAAATCTTCCTTCCGTATTTACGGTAAGTTTTGAAAAACATCAAAGTTAGACAGAAAAATGTTGATCCAGCTATGTATGTATCAAGTCGTGACTTTCTTGATTCAGTTCGTGACCATGTTGATTCAGTTCGTGACCATGTTGATTCAGTTCGTGACCATGTTCGTGACCATGTTTTCATTTTCTTTGTTTCGTTCCACAGATGCCTGCGAGTTGAACAATGGTGGTTGCAGTCAGCTGTGTATGTCAGAAGGAGATGGCTACGAATGTCACTGTAATTTCGGATACGAACTAGCAGCAGATGAGAGATCTTGTGTTACAGGTGATGGTTACCTCTTGCACATGGTGTGACAAATTGGTGATAAGTATAAGAAAAAGAAAGCCAACTTCTAAAAAAAACAAAAAAACACAGGACATGTACAAAAAATGAAAACTTAAAAAAACCAACACAGGACATGTACAAAAAAAAAGGAAACGAACGAAAGAAAGAGTTAAAAAGTGTGTGTGTGTGTGTGTGTGTGTGTGTGTGTGTGTGTGTGTGTGTGTGTGTGTGTGTGTGTGTGTGTGTGTTTTTTAACGCGTTATTTTCACTTTTACTAGGCTTCAGAGAAACTATCTAATGTTTTGGAACAGTTTCGCTTCTAATTGCGCCTGTACGGTCGAAATACTCTGTCCTTCTGATTAGCAGAGCTCTTAACGCGACACAGTGCTGTCCACTCTCTGTGCGAGCGGTCGAAGATTCAAATTCTCGTGCCCGCAAAGCTTTTGCTCAGTTCTTATGTTAGATGCGTCAAGTGTACCCCTTTATTGCCAGCCCTTGAGATGCCGTTACTGTGCAGGTTTTGAAGTGGTGTGGTGCTTGGCACCACAAGTAGTGCTCATAATGATCTGTAAACATAAAATTCTTAACTATTGATCCATTAATGGATGGTTGGTTGATTGGGGGTAAACTTCCTTTGCTTTGTTAGCTTTCGTTTTTATTTTTTATTGACAATCAGGAAGATGTTCACTTGATGGTGATGGTAATGATGAGGTTGTTGACGTGTGCGTGGCTTAGTGCCAGCCTGTGAAAGGCTGTAACTCTGTATATCTCTCAGTGGAACGACGTCAGACAAAACAGATCAGATCTGTGAGCTAGAAATGTTGGAAGACTGGCCTTTAACTCTTCTGATTTTTCTCCCCCCAGAATACACTGACAACAATTTCTTCATCGTGACGGATAAACTGAGCTCAGAACTGTATCAGATCGGTAGGTCTGGCAAAAGCGTATGGGCGAGAGTCACACAAGAAGGCGCTCAACCTCAGGAAGTGGCCTATAATCGTGTGACAAGGGAGATAATCTGGTTTGATGTCGAGGCAAGGGTTATCAAAGTGTCCGCTCTAGACGGATCGACAACAAGGGTTCTGAGGGCAGTGCAAGGTATCAAGTGTGTGTGTGTGTGTGTGTGTGTGTGTGCGTGTGTGCGTGCGTGCGTGCGTGCGTGCGTGCGTCAGTGCGTGCGTGCTTGTGCGTGCGTGTGTGTGTGTGTGTGTGTGTGTGTGTGTGTGTGTGTGCGTGCGTGCGTGCGTCAGTGCGTGCGTGCGTGCGTGTGTGTGTGTGTGCGTGCGTGCGTGCGTCAGTGCGTGCGTGCGTGTGTGTGTGTGTGTGTGTGTGTGTGTGTGTGTGTGTGTGTGTGTGTGTGTGTGTGTGTGTGAAAAGCATACATATATTTGTCTGTGTACGCCCGGGCGGCGCCCCTCCTTACGTTTTGCTTCGCGTGATTTCATCCATAAAACTGTCTTTGGCACTTGAGAATGATGTCAAGAGTGTAAAACTGCCAGTGGTCGACTCACGACAAGAGGCGAGAAGCAAGATATACACCTTGTTCCTAGTCTACAGCCTGTCATTGTATAGTGATATACTACATCGATTATATAGTCGTAAAGTGTCTTACGCAAGGCCAGTTTTGGATGGTGGGAAAGTTGTTTTGAAAAATGTCAAAAGAAAATGTTTCTGTTTGTGTTGTTGTTGTTTGTGTGCTTGTATTTTGTTTTGTTTTGCTATTGGTGTTGTTGTTTGTGTGCTTGTATTTTGTTTTGTTTTCCTATTGGTGTTGTTGTTTGTGTGCTTGTATTTTGTTTTGTTTTGCTATTGGTGTTGTTGTTTGTGTGCTTGTATTTTGTTTTGTTTTCCTATTGGTGTTGTTGCTGTTGTTTGTTGTTATTTGTGTTGTTGTTGTTTTATTTTCTTTTGTTTTATTTTGCTGTTATCGTTGTTGTTGGTTGTTGTTTGTTTTGTTGTTTAGGGTTTTTTTCTTCACACACACACACATTTTTGAATATCTAAATATTCAACCCTAAAACTTCTGGAGCATGCAAACAAACATAGCCTAGGTCACTTCCTTTAAGACTGGGGAAACAAATTTGACGTACAGTGAGTAACATTGTAGTAATGACATAATAGGTGACTCGTGGTTGTCTCGTTCTATCCTCTCAATAATTTTAGGCGCCGTGGTAATATACAAAATTATAGACCTGCTTTGCTGCTTCCCAGATCCACAGTCTTTGGTTATATATAACTCCTGATCACGTTCATTTTGGGTTTTTTTTTCTTTGCTTTTTCCTCTAGGGATTTAGGAAGGGGGGAGGGGGTGGAGGTAATGTTGTGACGAGGTGGAGGGGGGGGGGGTAGCTCGTTAGTTTTGAGAATACATCATTCTGACCATTCCTTAAAATATGAAATGAAACTGTTGTAGGTTCTAGGGCCTCCGATACTCACAGTGTCACCTCCCTGTGCGTGGACACATCATCCAATAATCTGTACTACGCTGAGTCACGTGACAACGGCAGCGAGGGATGGATACGCGTTACTTCAATCAGTACAAAAGTGACGCGAACTTTGGCCACTGTCAGCCAGCTAAGATTCTTAGCCATTTCTCCACAAACAGGGTGAGGATGCTCTTCCCTATCACCAGGGACATAATGACAGTGACAGTGACAATGTTTATTTTAAAACATGAAACATTAGATATAGATTCCTATTTTCTATCGTCCTTGAGAGAAAGAGCGCGAGACAGACAAGCAGACAGACAAGCAGACAGACAAGCAGACAGACAAGCAGACAGACAAGCAGACAGGCAGGGAGACAGACAGGTTCAATGGGTTGTGAAGGAAAACCCCCGACGACCTTCATTTTACTGTCATGTAATATACACTTGCTGTGAATGTATGGTATGGTATGGTACGGTAGACTTCTCCTCGGCGCACATATTCATCTCTGCTGAAATGCTCACGGCGCCGCAGGCCTGGAGGACGAAGCAGTGAAAGCCTGCTGCCGATTAGCGCTAACTTTATGTGCAAACCTCCACCCTGCTATTCACTCTGGTGCGTGCGACAGTATTTCCGTTTACCACGACACCGGCCACAGCCTACTCTTCTTCGAAAGATGAACGTGGGATTTTTAGCGTGTCGACTTTAAGAAGAAGAATCTTTGAAAATCTTTGAGAATAGTGCACAAACGTCATTGAAATAAAGGATTATCGACAATTTTCTTAACGTTTCTTTCGGTCTCGTTCGTTCGTTTTGTTTGTTGGTTTGTTTGTGTGCGTAGTTTTAGGTGTCGTCGTTGTTGTTGTTGTTGTTGACGTTTTCCTTTGTGTTCAGGAAATTAGTGTACGGCACAGTCTCCGGTCGTATACGCTTGGCCGACATGACCTTGGAGAACGACAACATCCTGAGGTCAGGGGTCACCGGACTCTCTGGACTCACCTTTGCTAACAAAGGTACGTAAGGAGAGTTGTTAAAGTAGTCATGTGCGAGCCTACAGTGGGCGGGGGGGGGGGGGGGGGGGGGGGGGGGGGGGCAAAACAAACAAACGAAAAACGAAAGAGAAAAACCTTGCAGTTATCTCAAAAGCTGAAATATGTGGAATGTTTTTAGTCAAGCTCTAAGTTCGGCCGTTCATTGAGTCAGAACTTTCAGAAAGTATGTAGTATTTGTCTGCATGTAAATATGCTCTCTCTCTCTCTCTCTCTCTCTCTCTCTCTTACACACACACACACACACACACACACACACACACACACACACACACATTGCTAAAACTTGGTTCAGTTTTGCGAGATTTTTAACTACCCCATGTCTCCAGTTTATCTCCTGCCCCAGCTTGCAACAATCTTCCTCCAAACTTTCTCTTTCGGAAATTTGTGTTTATTGCCGTTTGGGAAATCACGAATAGCGTGTTTAGAGTGTGAGTGTGCTTCTGAATCTGGCAGGAGCGACAGTGGTGTGGTCGGACAGCGAAGCAGACGAGATAGTGGAGTTAAACACGCACGACGGCAGTCACACCACACGCCTGGAAAAGTCCGGGAACCAACCGCGCTCCGTAGTAGCCTCGGGTTCAGACCTCTACTTCTTCACAAGCTCCGGCCGGTCTGTGTGTGATATCAGTGTCAGAACCGGTGCAATCAACCAATGAGTGAATGATCAAATGTAGATATGCTAATGTGTGATATCACTGACAGAATTGTTGATTGGCCAGTTAGTGGACTGGCATGACCCTGGTTTTGTGTGATATATCAGTGTCAGAACTAGTGGGATCAACCAGTGAATGATGAAATATAGATAATATGGTAGTGTGTGATATCACTGACAGAAATGGTTTGAAATGGCCAATGAGTGAAAGGGCATAGCCCTGGTACTGCGTGATATCATGTTAGTTTGTGCGGTGAACCATTTAGTGAATGGTCATAGACATGGTAGTGTGTGATATCATTGTCAGAAACGATGTATAAATGGGCGTAGACGTGGTAGTGTGTGATATCAGCGTCACGTGGTGTTGATAACCTGTTAGTGCGTTATCATAGCTAAGACACTTTGTGATATCACGTGGTATGATCAGGTCAACCAATACAAAATTTGAGGCATGTAATTTGCTGGACATGAGTGAAACAGTCGTAGTGGACAGGATAGAGAAGGGCGATAAGTGGGCGTGTGTGGTAGGCCTTCTGTTGCATCTCCCTGGCATGCACCTTGCCCTGCAAATACAAAATCAGGAAAATTAGGAACAGACATCATTACAAACCAGCACACTCGCCAGTCAGGGTCATCCAACTATACACTGCACTTGAACCCACGGTGTATTGGTAATATTACGTTTAGCAAATCTCGTTCCTAGAGAATAGTAGGTATGAAATCTCGAAAAAAATGTCGTTGAAATAGGGTTTGTTATTACAGCACAAACATATCCATGTTTCAGGTCAATCAAGAGGTTGTCAGAAGCTGGAAAAGAAGACGTCATTGCAGAATATGCAGAATTTGGAGAATTGACTTCTCTCTGTTTTCAAGGGACAGATACCACACAAGGTAAGAACAAAAATAACCATGTTGTGCATTTTTTAAAAAGTTTATACCAGTGTTACAGTACCCACAAAAAGGGGTTAAGCGCTTTGATTTGATGGGCACGTAGGCCCTTTTTCTGTATGTAAAGGTGCTGTGTCCCCTATAAAAGTTATCGATTTCAGTCAAAACTTTGGATTTATTGAATGTATTTTGTCCACCATTTTAAGTTTTCTTGGGGTTTTTTTGTGAAAAAGTTCTTTTGTTTAGTTTGTACAATCTATGCTTGTTGTCTTCATCTAGAGGTGACTGCTTGTAGCGAGAAAAATGGCCGCTGCAGCACGTTGTGTATTCCTACGCCTTCCGGTCGCCAGTGTCAGTGTGCTGATTCTGTGGACCTGGAGGAGGACAAGAGAACGTGCAGAAATGGTACGTGCGTGTGTGCGTGCGTGCGTGCGTGCGTGCGTGTGTGTGTGTGTGTGTGTGTGTGTGTGTGTGTGTGAGAGAGAGAGAGAGAGAGAGAGAGAGAGAGAGAGAGAGAGACTGACTGACTAACTGACTGAAACTTTATTTTTCAAGGATGAGATAATAGACGCACAGGTCTCTCTTACTATCTGTCCTTGCTACACTAATACAACATACAAAATGCATCATCACTAAATATCAGTACACACACATACACGCGCTCACACACCTACACACATCCACACTCGTGCTCGCACTGACGACCAGCGCTTTCACGCTTTACAGCACATTTCACGAACATTACAGCGTAAATGCGAGAGAGAGAGAGAGAGAGAGAGAGAGAGCTAGACAGACAGACAGAGAGACAGACAGACAGAGAGACAGACAGACAGACAGACAGACAGACAGAGAGACAAAGAAAGAAAGAATGACAAACAGGTACTTCGGTCAGGCACATAGACAGGACCGTAGGTCTGCGTGTGAACCATTACCTGTACGAATGTTCGCTTCTAAAACTTTTATGTGTTCATGCATTTCTGGCTGCAGTCGAGAAGTGCCCGGATGTCATTCAGCACGGCCAGCTCTCAACATCGTGCGATAGATACCCGGCAGAATCATGTGACTTCACGTGTACAGAGGGGTACAAGAAAAACCCGGCATTACCCAGCACCATAACTTGTGGATCCTCGGGCCAATGGGACGCCCCTCTTGATACGCTGTGTTTGATCACGTGCCCTCGCGTATTGACCAATGGGCAAGTCTCTGCGGCGTGCGGTATGACTGCCGGGGAAGAGTGCAGTGTTGAGTGTGATAGTGATTATGAGGTTCCGAGTGGTGCTTCAGGAAAGATAGTGTGTGGGGAGGATGGACAGTGGAGTCATCAGCCTGGTCAGGTGTGTCGTTTAGGTAAGCAACATCAATAATAATACCAATAATAATGGTGGTGATGATGATGATGATGATGATGATATGAGTGTAGCTTGCTCGTCGGTGTTGGTTTGTCCCTGTTTTTTTTTTTTTTTTTTTTTAACAAGACTATGAATATGAACAAAACCAAATACCTAATAGCGCCTGTAACAGAAAGTTTGCAAAACAGATTTACAAGGGTGGGTGTTCGGGAGTTTAACGTCCATGTCCACTATGTATGGAAACAGATTGATAATGGGTCGTGATGTAGCCGAGTGGTTTGGACCCTCTCGCCCACTACCCTAGGTTCTGCGGCCAGCTGTGTGCCGCAGGCTGTGTTCGTCTGTAGGCTACCGCACGCGTGCAGCGTTGCGGAACCACGATGGCTCACGTGCCAATTGGTTGTGTTTGTTTGTGTCCATTTAGTGCTAAACATCTCCACAGTCACTTAACCTAAAGTTGTCATGTAAACTACAGTAGTTTCAGAAAAGTTTGTACTTTCAAATCATGGTTTGTTTTTTAGTACTGTTTTGTAGTTTAACGGGCGTATTTTGCCATTTCATCACTTTTCGAATGCTTGGTCCCTGTCTTTACGCTCTTAAATCGGCAATAGGAAATTCTCTGTACTTTGATAATGTTTCAAACTAATGCCACCTTAACGTACTTTTCACGCTCTTTTGAATGCAATTTGTTTGAAGTTTGTAGCGATTGTATTACGCCCGCTATTGCTAGTTTTCTGTGTGCTAACAAACACAGATTTCGCCGCTACGCGTGCATCTTGCCTCTTTTCTGCTGCGAGCGGCCGTTGCCTTCTTTGCGGGCCGCGCTGGGCGCATATAAAGAGCCGCGAGCCACG
The DNA here is from genome assembly GCA_018292915.2 of Batillaria attramentaria. Taxonomy (NCBI): domain Eukaryota; kingdom Metazoa; phylum Mollusca; class Gastropoda; family Batillariidae; genus Batillaria; species Batillaria attramentaria. The sequence continues at coordinate 597,710 of JACVVK020000239.1, forward strand.
GTTCGCTGCACGCGCACACTCTGGCTCTCAGCCCTGCCGCGCGTGACTGCGTTTGTTTTGTACCCTGCTTGTTTTCCTGTAATAAAACTCATGTCATAGCGACCTCTGTGTTTGCCTCCCTGCCTGCATCAACCGGACCCTCCCTGGGAACCCGGTTACAGTAATAATCACACTAAAAAGTACAAGAAAATGTAGGTACGTGTGTGTGTGTGTGTGTGTGTGTGTGTGTGTGTGTGTGTGTGTGTGTGTGTGTGTGTGTGTGTGAGAGAGAGAGAGAGAGAGAGAAAGGGAGAGAGAGAGAGAGAAATATATTCTCCGTGTTTCCTAACGTTTCAGTGTCTAATGGTTTACCGGTATACGCCATCGTCATCATTGCTGTTGCTGCTGCGCTGGTTGTGATACTTGTCATTGGCTGTTTCCTTTACAGACGGTAAGGATATTATATTATATTGCATTTATCAGTTCTGCAAACCTCAAAGGCCTTCGTAAGCAATATGCTTTCCCCCAAGAGAATGTTAAAAATTCTGTCTTGCATAAATAGGGTTTACGTTGAAATTTGTGTCCACAAAAAGCTAATCAAACCTCAAAGACCTTCGTACAGCAGTATGCATTTTACACCCCTGCACGCCAAAGAAGACAAATGCACGAGGTCTCAAAATGCCTATATATTCCCCATTATCCTCAGGCGTTATAGTCACCCCTAAAATGTTTCAATCGAGAAACAAAAATAACCATGCACAGACCATTCAAGGGCACTTAATTCACAGGAGTTGCATGTCTCCTTTACGCTCAAGCCTTACGGGAGTAGTGCAAGTCTACTGTTGTTTAAGCCAGAGAGCCAGTTCATTGAAATCTTCTCACGTCACTTGTGCCCGACTTGTGCGCAAAAAGTCCCAGCTTTACTGGCAGCTTTCTTCTTCTTGCGGTCCCCTGGCATGCACCTTGCCCTGCAGAATACAAAAAAAAATCACGAAAATCACGCTGTTTTCACAACAAAAATCACTACAAACTAGCACACTCGCCGAACAGGGTACTTGGAATAAACACCAAACTTGACCCGACACTCTATTTGTGTCCTTACGCCTGCAGAATGAAAAAGTATGGGGGGCGTGACAGCGCTAGAACCGGCTTCGATAACTTCCCCGTGGTCTTTGTGACTGACTCCAACCAAGTCAACGGCGCTGCTAAACAGATCGACAATGATGATGACAACGCCAGTGCCGAGTACTCGGAGCTGGAGCCAGTAGCGGACGAGGTCAGGTACCAGAGTTTCTCCAGAATCTCACCTCGACCTGGACGACAGCGTCTAGCCAGCCAGCGTCCGCCTGTTGGAGGGTTCGACAACACAAACACTTCATGGTAACTCTTACGACTATTTAAAATAAATATGTTTGCATTGAATCAGTGAAGTGCTGGAGGGTTGCCTACGGCTGTTTGCCGAAACAACCCGTTTCTTAACTTCGCGGTATCTACACTACACTACACTACGCTACGCTACGCTACGCTACGCTACGCTACGCCACACCACACCACACCACACCACACCACACCACACCACACCACAATACAATACAATACAATACAATACAATACAATACAATACAATACAATTTATGTATTTGAGAAATACTGCTTTCTTTGACCGCGCGATGCTATTTCTTGTACGATCGCTGGTTGCGATTTTCTATAAATAGACCATCCAAGTCAGCCGCTTCGTTTTATGCTATCGCGACGCGAGGCTCGACGTTGGTTTGTTGTATAAAATTTTCACATAAGTGGCTGCTTTGTAGCAAGGAGTTGAGCGCATTCGATGACGTTCCACGACTTTGTTTTGTGCAACAACAAAAACGTTCATAGAGACGGAAACGCGTGTTGCACGCTGTATGCTGACGAAATTTCAGTGAAAATAGAACAAAATCGAAATTTATTTCGCTAATAGAATCAATACCTGATAAAGATAAGTCTATACAAGTATATATGAAATAAAGGAATATTGAACACAGTTTCTGGATAATGAGAAAGTAAGACAGACTTGTCAGGAGATTTGGACGTACACCGTAGGTAGATAGCGCTTTGCTGGGGTTCAAAATAGGACGTACACTGAACGCACCAGCGCATTGAAAGGGTTAAGATCACGTGGGGTGAATCCTCTGTACAGGGGTTTGGACGGTAAAGGGTTGAAGCCATGGGACGCAGCCACCAGGGGGCTCCATGACGACGACGATGACGACCACGGCAACGATCCACTGCCGCAGTCCTACTACCTTACTCCTGTTGGTGTCGGGGGCGGAGCGTCGGCAATTCAGGATCCCGACTACATCAGGCTGAGAACGCCCCAGAGAGCCAGCAGCTACGGCAGCTACATCACACCTCCATCACTTGCACCTCCACCACCGCACGGAGCAACCATCGGGGGTTACGTCCACATGACCACACCGAGAGGTCAGCAGAGAGCCGCCAACGAAGACTACGATGAGCCGGTTCCACCCAGGAACGTTGCCCCGGACAACGTCATACCAGATCCGGATTACTTGCAGGTTGTCTGAGAACGTCACGTGACTGATCTGATCCTTATTTCACAGACGAGTAGGATTACGGACTCCAAATCAAGTTTTTGTTTTTGTTTGTTTGTTGTTGTTGTTGTTGTTTTGTTTTTGTTTGGTTGGTTAATTTTTTTTTTTTTTGGGGGGGGGGGGGGGGGCGGGGGGTATTGGGACGACGTTTTTTGTTGGTTTTGTTTTTTGTTTGTTTGTTTTCTAGGTTTTTGTTGGTTTTTTGTTTCTGTTGTTTTTTGTGTGTTGTTTTTTTTTGTTTTTTTTTGGGGGGGGGGGGGGTATACTCCATTTAGGCGGTTACGCAGTTCCTCTGACAGCAAAGTTCTGCGCATACCCACAGTGAGGATAACAACAGTTCCTTTCCTTTCCAGGCCGCAGGCCTGTGGAATCAGTGTTTCCAAACGCTTAAAACGTCATAATTCCATCTATTTCAAACTACTAAGTTGTATATCTGCTGTTTTGTCCCACATAACTTTTAGTTTGGTACATTGCCTACATGGTGCGGAGGTGTGTGTGTGTGTGTGTGTGTGTGTGTGTGTGTGTGCGTGCGTGCGTGTGTGTGTGTGTGTGTGTGTGTGTGTGTGTGTGTGTGTGTGTGTGTGTGTGTGTGTGTGTGTGTGTGTGTGTGTGTGTGTGTGTGTGTGTGTGTGTGTAAGCTGGTTTCTTGGAGTATTCTGCGTTTGTTTCTTGGTGTGTAACGGACTCCAGAACATACATTCCTCTGAATCCTGATTTGGTTGGGAGGAGGTGATGGGCCAAAGGGTGTGTGTGTAGGGAGCGGGGGGGGGGGAGACTGTTAGGGGGTCTTTAACTCACCTCCTACCAAGTAAATATGGTGTTGTGCACCAGTCGCCTAACTAAAAAACAAAACAAAACAGTTTTTAATTCTTGCATGTATAATATCTGCATGGATTTAAATTTGGCTTGGCCGGAGTGTTACACTTCCATTATACTCGTGTTTGTTGCAAGTAAGAGCCGTCAAGGAACCGTAATTCTTTTTTCGCATACAGGGCCAAAACCGAGTCAAACACGTGGAATACTCGTGCGCGGTACAAAATTGTGTTAAAATGATCACACTATTTCCACAGACCGCATGTGTACTTGCTTTCTGTCTTATTTGGGGAGCCGGGGTGGCTTAATGGTAGAGCGTTGGACTTCTAATGCTCGGGTCGTGAGTTCGTATCCCGGCTGGGGCCAAATATTCGTGCTGGCTTTTTTGTCGTTGCCCCGTCTTTGGTATCACCCGTACGTGGTTGAAAAGTGAAAAAGACGTTAAACTCCCAAACACCCCCCCCCCCCTCCCCTTTTCTGTCTTATTTTGACAAAGGGTGATTTGTGGCATGTGGAGATATTTGTACCGGAAAGTACAGAAAATACTTTCTTTTTGTATAAGAATTATTTCTGTAGTTTGGTATAGGCCCGAGTTCGTGTAGACTTTTTTTTTCATCCGCGAAATATTATTTTTGTGTACGATTATATTTGGTGTGAGTGACTGTGTTATTCTGTTGCGTAATTATATTGTATTGTATTTGTTCGAAAATAGCGAAGATCTAACTGATGAGTTTATGCAATTTATACAACTAATACATGTAATACATTTATTAATAAAAACACGTCTTACTGGTGAGTTTATACAATTATTATGTGTTTATATAGCCTCCATTTAAGTATCATTTACTTCTTATCAGACACAAAAACGGTCCGATGAAGATTTGAAGTTATACACTTCCGGCCAGTGCAGAAATGGATTCACTGATACCCCCCCCCCTCTCTCTCTCTCTCTCTCTCTCTCTCTCACACACACACACACACACACACACACACACACACACACACACACACACACACACACACACACACAGAGGCAATGACAACATTGACACAATCTCAATATTGACATTTTGTACAAAATGTTCATCTCCAGTTTTGCAGCAGGTTATCTTTCATATACACAAGCTTTCCGATAACACACACACATTTCTCTTAAATGTTCTCCTTTCAAAACGTTGCAATATACAAATTTTCTACACACTCTAAAAGATTGCTGGAAGCACCCCTTAATATGAAAGTTCTCGATCACGTGACAATAAAAGCCGGGCTTCGTGGTTATACTCGGTAAGACAGTAACTGGGTGAGTATACGCTGATTAAGTTAATTAAAAGTTCATTCGCGGTCACGATACAGTATCAACACACACACACGCACACGCACACGCACGCACGCACGCACGCACGTACACACACACACACACACACACACACACACACACATGCACACATACACAAATACAAACAGAAAAATAAAGTTAAATTTAAATTTAAAAACATTAATTGTCATTGTCACCCCCCCCCTCTCTCTCTCTCTCTCTCTCTCTCTCTCACACACACACACACACACACACACACACACACACACACACACACACCAAACAGTCACATAAACATGCACTCCAACAGACAAAAATGTACAAAATAAAATATGATACCGTGTTTTGGCCAAGGCTACGTCTTTGGATATAATTATGTAAAATAAGAACAACATTTTGAATAACATAATAATAATACCGACACTGAACGTTTGTCATTCTGAAGTTTGCTCGGAAAAAATTGTGAGCCGATTCCAGCACAGTCCACGGTTTCCCTTCAGTCTGCGGTTATGCCGTTCCGGTTAATTTACGTTTGCACGTCACAATGTGTTATGACGACAGATTTTTTTCCTGACGTCACTCTGTTCATTACGTCACTACGTGTTTCTACACTTTCAATCATACGTAAGTAGTCACAGAGGAAAGCTTCTCATGTCACGGTACTAGGAACATAACGTACATGGCAATGTAGCCAAGCGGTCACCTTTAGAGCGCTGTGCCGTAACGCCGCAGTCCTGGGTTCGATTCTCTCCATGACAGGGAAAGGAATTTTCTCCCGTCCTGATCCAGCCAATGCCACGTGCAGACTCGAATGTTCACAGGCATCGAAGAAAAGCCGTAGAAGCCGGTAAAGGTTGGAACTGAGAAAAATGTGCAAGCACAGTTTTCTCGAAAGCGGCTGGCGCGACATTGTCGCATCGCACTTTCACCCGGGGGGGCAGGCGGGGTGGGTAGGTGGGTGTTTGGGAGTTTCACGTCCTTTTCCACCACGTGGCCGGGGGCAGGTTTCAACAAGAGACCGCTGCCTTCATTAATAATTAGACAAAATGAAATTATGACTAATAAAATGACGACCCCGTTCCCCCCCCCCCCACCCCCCATCCCCTTCCATCCTCCTCCCCCTCTTCCCGCCCCTTTCTGCTTCTCTTTAGAAACCCGACGCTGGTAATAATGGGACGTAACTCTAGAGCGAACAATCTAAGTTACTCGCGGAGGCTTGAGTTGTTTCCCTTACACCTTTGCGTTCATTTTTTCCTAGACCCGATTAGTCACTTCTTACGCTGTTGACAGTGAACATGTTTCAGTCATATCACACTACATGTGCTTCCCTCAATGCATCGCCTGGCAAAAAGTTTGCCGGAACGTGCCACGTGTTGTGCTCTTTATGCCGCGGGACGCGATTGGGTGAATTCTGGGCGGGGTTCAGTCGACCCTTTTGATTGACAGGAATGGTGTCATTCATTCTACGTACACGTAACATACACATCTGCATTATGCACCAGCTGAAACAATCAGTTGTGTTTGTTTTTGGCTCGATTCGATTCAGTTTTTTTGCTCAGTACATGCATGGTCACGATGGCAGAGTAAACTGTAAAGGGAGACCAGCAAGTTACACGAAGGCAGCAGAGGCTGACTTCTTTCCCTTAGCACCCTTGTGCGTTGTTTTCCTCCAAGAACAAACTGTCTGTATTTATAAGTGTTTTGCTTCAGAGACAGTGACGGTTAAAAAGTTCCGTAGAACGTCGTTTTTCACCACATACGGGTGATACCAAAGATGGCGCAGCGAGAAAAAAAACGCCAGTACAAATATTTTGCTCCAAGTGGGGATTCGAACTCCAGCTCCGCCATCCCGGGTCCCCCTGTCAGGAGGAGAAATCTTAGCCTAGGTTCTGAGACTGGTTACGTTTTCTTTCCGGTCGGCTTCCCGCCCTCTCCCGTGATGTGGCTCACGATAGCGTCACGTCCAGCAGGTCGTCGTCCTCGGCAGCTGAGAGGTATAGCTGCCTCATGGAGGCGTTGGTGACCTCGTCTTCAAACTGAGACTTTCCGAACACCTCGTCGTAAAAATACTCGTCGTTGGTGCCTCGTGACTGGCTGTCAATCTCCACGGTATCCATGTCGAAGTCGTCGATGGTGAACATGTCACCTTCCCGCGGCTTGGGCACGTCTTCGTGGTCCTCGTGAGCGTGGTCCTGTTCGTTGTCAAGCTCCACGTCCAGGGGGCGCTCGCTACCGGATGTTGACGCCCGCCGAGGTCGGCCTAGCGGTTTGAAAGGGATCATACGGTACAGTTTGCTGAAAGAAACAAAAGACACAACGTGTTAGGATGTATTATGATTGTGTGTATGTAACGTGTATGAATATTTAATGTGTATGTAATGTGACGTTGTATTTAATGTGTATGTATGTAGCCACTCTGCTATTGTGAGGCGCCCAGCGCTCAAGCAGGAGGTTGGGCGCCAAACAAATTATTATTATTATTATTATATTTAACGTGTATTTGCATGAAAATAGTATCGTTGTTGTTGTTGTTTTTGTTGTTGTTTTTCAGCGAAAGTGACCTACAACAAATGTCGGTGTGCTTTTCATATGCTTTCTGTTGTATTCGTTCTGTTTAATTGTCTCTGACTGTACAGCATTTATGACATTACTAATATTGATAACATTCATCTGTTGGGGATTTTCTGATACCGTGTACCGAGATTTCAAAAAACAACAACAACAACAACAACAAAAACCCAAGATGCAGCATAACAACTACCACACGAAAAACAAGAATCCGAGAAAAACGAGGTGCAGAAAATGGGAAGGGGAACAAAATTAAGCCAACAACAACAAGAGCACCAGCGACAACAAAAAGTCCCCTCCCCCCCCCCCCCGGCTACACCCGAAAAAACACCCATAATAATAATCATAATCAGTATATTAATAATGGGTATTTAAGGAACGCCCTCCCTCCCACAGGAGCTCAGGGCGCCTTACAGTCAACACACACTCACTCACCCAGAAACACCCTCCCTCCCACAGGAGCTCAGGGCGCCTTACAGTCAACACACACTCACTCACCCAGAAACACCCTCCCTCCCACAGGAGCTCAGGGCGCCTTACAGTCAACACACACTCACTCACCCAGAAACACCCTCCCTCCCACAGGAGCTCAGGGCGCCTTACAGTCAACACACACTCACTCACCCAGAAACACCCTCCCTCCCACAGGAGCTCAGGGCGCCTTACAGTCAACACACACTCACTCACCCAGAAACACCCTCCCTCCCACAGGAGCTCAGGGCGCCTTACAGTCAACACACACTCACTCACCCAGAAACACCCTCCCTCCCACAGGAGCTCAGGGCGCCTTACAGTCAACACACACTCACTCACCCAGAACAGTCAACACACACTCACTCACCCAGAACAGTCAACACACACTCACTCACCCAGAACAGTCAACACACACTCACTCACCCAGAACAGTCAACACACACTCACTCACCCAGAACAGTCAACACACACTCACTCACCCAGAACAGTCAACACACACTCACTCACCCAGAACAGTCAACACACACTCACTCACCCAGAACAGTCAACACACACTCACTCACCCAGAACAGTCAACACACACTCACTCACCCAGAAACACACGCAACATGTTCCCACACATACATTTATAACTACAAACAAACACACCTACAAACACACCTACAAACACACCTACAAACACACCTACAAACACACCTACAAACACACCTACAAACACACCTACAAACACAAACATAAACAAAAACATAACGGTCACATGTACACAAAGACAAAAGAAAGGGGCAGACAATCCAACATTCACCGACACTGTCAACGTAACTGTTGATAGCTCAGTTCTTACCCAGATCGTTTGAGATACATCACGAGGGCGAGGAAAGCCACGCCCAGCACCAGCAGTCCAATCAGAAGAGCGATCACACCGCCAGGGACGCCACCTACAACACCAGCATAATTTAGTATAATCCATGCCACCTTAGTCTTGAAGTTTGGGCCACCTAACGTCCCATGTCATCAAGAGCCAACTTATAAATACCGTGATCTCTCTCTCTCTCTCTAGTTTTTGTAGTTAGTTGTTCAGCATCCTCGAATGTAGAACAGCAGGACAACCTGTAAGATAGGCAGCAACGCCTAAATGCTCTCTATCCGAAATAAAAACGCTTCATCATCATCATCATCATCATCATCATTCTCTCTCTCTCTCTCTCTCTCTCTCTCTTACCTGACCCATCAATGGGCTGGGTGGAAGGAAGAATCGATGTTATATTCAACGCGGTGCTGTTTGACGTCACGGTAGGTTGTGATGTAATATTAGACGCGTTCGTAGAACTGCCAGCCCCTATTGATTCCGTGTGCAAGCGAGTAGCAGTAGACGGACTCGTTGGCTGCACGGTTGTCATCTTGCTTGCTTGCTTGATTCACTTTCTTGTCCGTACTGTCTGTGTTATCGTTCACTGCCTGGTGATGCTAGCGATATGAGGATGGTCATGTTCACGCTGGTCGGTCGTCAGATGTGGCCATTACACCTCAGTTCGAGACACAGGAAGCGAAGGTGTGCAGGAAGACCTGTCAGAAACCAAGGAGGAATTTACAGTAAACTCTGACTTCCCGACAGACACTTAGTGACTGCAACTTATAAGTGAGCAGAAAAACGACACGAAAAACGACCAACACGTGCATTACTGCAAAACGAACCAGGAATAAAAAAAGGTCTAACCACACTGCCATATCATAACAAATCATGATATAGTTTCAGGTCACAGTGTTTAAACAACGCAAGTTAAGAAAAACAGAACAGAGCTAAACAAACAAAACAGAGCAGAACAGATTAGAACAGAGCAGAACAGATTAGAATAGAGCACTACAGAACAGAACAGAGCAGAGCACAACAGATTAGAACAGAGCACAACAGAGCAGAGCAGAGCACAACAGATTAGAATAGAGCACATCAGAACAGAATAGAGCACAACAGATTAGAATAGAGCACAACAGAGCAGAGCAAACAGATTAGAATAGAGCACAACAGAACATGTGCGCGACATTTCAGTTTTTTTCCAGGCCATTTTCTGTACAGGTCAGAATTCAGCCCGAATGATGCAACTCAAAAGTGAGGTGCACTGCGTGGTGCGCAAACGGAGAGCGCGTCATTGTTCGCTGGTCTGCGTGTTGAACTGTGTAGTGAGAACAGAAACCTGGCACGCATGTTACGATGTTGAAAAACAAACTGGCGCTTTAAAATTGCGGAGATGTGTACGTGAACGAAATTATCGTGACACGCATTTCGGTTTGAATTTTTTTTTTTTTTTTTTTTTAACCACGTCGCTTTGTGCATCATTACACCACCGTTCAAGCCATGGCCGCGATATGCACTAACCGTGACAACATACGATCCTGTGTCATTGAAATGTTTCTCCATTCCGTACCCGTCAGTGCTAGCCGCTGGGAGGATTGTATAACATAGACAGGGTGGAACGCGTCTTCCACAACGTGTACACACTGACGCTAGAAAACATGGGCGCGGACAACAAGCATAGGGGTTGGTGGGAGGTTAGTGGAACAAATTAGTGTGTGTGTGTGTGTGTGTGTGTGTGTGTGTGTGTGTGTGTGTGTGTGTGTGTGTGTGTGTGTGTGTGCGCGCGCACGCGCGCGCGTGTGGAGAGGCGGATGTCATAGAGGATGCTGTTGACCTACAAACCGTGATAAAAATAGTATCACTTTTTTTTTCTTTTCTTTTTTTTTAAAGGAGCGAACTACGCACTAAGTTCAGACTTCCTGCTCATATTGCAAAGTTTGATGTTGCAACAGGATTTTACCTTTAACGTTTTTGGCTTTTGCTTCGGGAAAACGTTTATAATAATAATAATAATAATAATAATAATGACTGAGTATTGAATAAGGCGCTTTACCCAGTTTCTCGAATCGGCTCAAAGCGCCGCGAACTGAACCCAACACGCACGCTCACGTGAATCACGCGCATTCTCTCACACACTGGACATAAACACACATAACAATCACGTGGTGCGAAGGGTCAGCTCAGCTATTTAAATTTCGGAATTTAGAATTGCATTTATTTTTCAAATTTGGTGGGCTAAACATTTCCATATGTTCTACGTACATAGAAGCGCACCGCGTACGAGTGGGTGGGTGTTTGGGGGTTTAACATCCTTTTCCACCACATAGGGTGATATCAAAGACGGGGCAACGATGAAAAAGCCAGCACAAATATTTGGCCCCAGCCGGGATCGAACTCACGACCCGAGCATTGGAAGTCCAACGCTCTACCATTCGACCACCCCGGCTCCCCGCTACAACTACAAAGGAGTCATATATCTCTGCCATTAGAAGCAGCAAAGTCACGAAAATGGTCACAATGGCCAAAAGGAAGGTCTATTCATCTGGCAAACCTTGTAAGGGTCAGTTCAGTTCAGTTCTCCCCTCACAACTCATTACGAGCATAGGTACATTAAAGTTACAGCCCATTCATCAAAATCAGGCCGACCTACTCAGCGCTGCAATGACTTTTTTTTTTTTTTTGGCTGCCCCAACTCTTTGCCAGTTCTAGTGGTGTTCCTCCCAGGTAATGGGTGGAATCCACGGAGGGCTCGAAAGCTGGGGCAATTTTTATTATGCATAATGATGGAGATGAGGATGATGGTAAGATGGAACGATGGAGGTTCGTGTGGTTTGGGACTGCGGGACAGGGCCGCATTCCACGCTTCCTGTCATAAATATCCCGGCATTAACCAGGCCCGTGAACTACGTAGGCCCGTGAACTACGGCACCTGCGGTGCCGGCCGTGTAGCACCCGTGAAGTGGGTGATCTTGGCTGTGTGGCAACAGCCTCCCCATTGGGCCCACAAGACATCCGCTCTGGGTAGGAGCCGACCTAGGTAGGAAGAATCCCGCTTGCCTCGGCTGGGACTCGAACCCGGGTCTCCCGGTCCATGGTCCGAAGTGCTAACCACTACACTACGGGGGCCGGTCAGCGCTGCAATGACTGTTTCAACTGCTCCCAGCACTTTTTCCTGTTGCACACGTATTCTACATCCTTAAGCTGTCTTTAGAATCATTCAGAGCTGGGTGGTCCTATCGGTACTGGAAGCGTTTAGCTGGTGACAGTCTGTTCCACTTTGAAGGATTTTACGACATTTCCTGGACAGTTTACGTTTGATTTACGTTCACGTTAAATCGTTCTAAAGGATCGAAGCTTGCGCGTACATAGCAGCTGGTACGTGAAAACATGAACAGATGGAAGGCTGCCTACTGCACAACGACTGCAGGTTACAAATCTATCACCACGATAGAAAACAAATGGAGTACATGTATGTGCAACTTTGATAAGGCACGTATCAAGGGGAATAGTGGGCTCCATGAAATTCTGACACAACTACGAGAAGTAGGGGGTTCGAGTACCATCGTGGACATAGGGTGGGTGGGTGTTTGGGGTTTAACGTCCTTTTCCACCACATACGGGTGATATCAAAGACGGGGCAACGATGAAAAAGTCAGCACAAATATTTGGCACCAGCCGGGATACGAACTCACGACCCGAGCATTAGAAGTCCAACGCTCTACCATTCGGCCACCCCGGCTCCCCCATCATGGGATTTTCCACCTTTAACCAGCTGAAGTCCAATACACGTGAAAATCATAGTCCTTATCCAGTCTAGATCTTAGTTTTGAGTTACACTCTGCTGGTTAAGATGAGAATGAGACCCTTACATTTCCGAACAAAATTACTGTGGAATGCCTGCAACGGGACAGAGAGAGAGAGAGAGAGAGAGAGCCGAACAAAATTACTATGGAATGCCTGCAACGGGACAGAGAGAGAGAGAGAGAGAGAGAGAGAGCCGAACAAAATTACTATGGAATGCCTGCAACGGGACAGAGAGAGAGAGAGAGAGCCGAACAAAATTACAATGGAATGCCTGCAACCGGAGAGAGAGAGAGAGAGAGAGAGAGATGAGAGATGAGAGAGATGAAACTTTATTTATCAACGGTAAAAGTTTTGACAGAAATTCGCCAGTTTGCAAACTTGCCGTTGCTAATGCTACAGAGACTATCTACTAAACAATAACAAAAAAGAATAGTAATATTAAAAAAAAAAGACAGTTTAAAAAGATAAATCAAAACAGAAAATTATGCACTAAACTACAGGAAACAAAACCATAGAGAAAATCGTCCGTCAGGTCCAAACGCATTCACACACACGTGCGACCTTTGCAAACACAAATCATACAATGAAATGTCGTTGGAAAGATAAACTGTTTAGTTAAGCTATTAAGTACACAATCAATGATAAAACAAAAATCTGCAATAGTAGCCTTAGCAATAGGACTAAGACCAAGACGTAGTCAAACAAGGGTCGTTCGGCCATGTCCCCATGTTCACTTGTCTATAGTGGGCTAAATGTGCGAACGTACACGCACTGGTCTGGAGCTAGAGGGTTAGGTGACTAGTGTTTACAGTGAGGATAGCAAATACTTGAAGAGATCCTCTTTAAAACCTGCGAGCGTTGCCTTTGCTGTGATATTACGTGGCAATGAATTCCACAGTGTTGCCCCCGAGAAAGACAGGCTGGACTTATATAGATCTATTCTCGGTAAAGGTATGGTGAAATGTTGTCTTGATCTGGAATACAGGGGAGGTGGGGTAGTGAACAGGTCTAGGATATAATCGGGGAGCTTCTTGTTCCACACTTTGAACATCAGCACACCCTTATTGAATAGTAGGTGCTCCTTTAATGGAAGGATTTTAAGGTCCTTGTGCTTTTGTTCTGTGGTTAGATGTGGACCCGGTAGGATAAGTTTCACCGCTCTGCGATGTAAGGAGTTTAATCTCTTCAAGTGGACATCACTCGAGGCATCCCACACAGTGGAAGCATAATCTATGTGAGATTTGACATGAGCGTTGAAGAAGATTTTACGGGTCTCAGTATCAGTCGTATATTTCAGCTTTCCTAAGAGAAAAAGGTTCCGTGACAGCGTTTTGCAAAGGTTGTTTAAGTGTGACTGCCATTTAAGCTGATTATCTATTGTTATCCCGAGGAGACGATGCTCAGTGACCTGGCGGATGGGTTTGTCACCAAGGGACAAACTGAGTGATAACGCATCAAGCTGATGTTTCTGTCTTGTACTAATAACTATACTCTCGGTCTTTGTTGGGTTTAGGACCATAGCATTGTTGTGACACCAGGCGGAGATTTTGTTAACAGCATGCTGAAGACGGTTGTTAATAGTCTGGATATCTTTTGCCGGTGTGTGAACTGCAGCGTCATCTGCGAACATATCGCATGTGACTTCATCACTCAATAAATGGAGAGGAAGGTCATTAATAAATATACAGAACAGAAGGGGACCTAAAATAGAGCCCTGTGGGACGCCGAGCTTAACTGAACGTTTGGTCGAGTATGAGCCATTTATGTGAACCCTTTGTTCCCTATCACTGAGGTAAGATTTAAAAAGTAAAGTTACATCTGTGCTGCTGGAATAGAGAGATATTTTATGCAGAAGAATTTTGTGGTTCACTAAGACAAAAGCTTTTTTGAAGTCAAGGAATACAGCACCTGTTAGTTGTGATTTGTTAATTGCGGAGAGCCATGTATCTGTCATTCTTGTTAGCGCAGTGTGACACGAGTGTTTACGACGGAAGCCTGACTGAAGGGGATGGATTAGACTATAGTTCTCTAGATATGCCAGTAGGTGTTTGTGGATATGTTTCTCGAGGGGCTTAGATAGTACGGAGAGGAGTGATATAGGCCTATAATTGCTGATCTCTTTGACGTCTTTAGTTTTCGGTATTGGTATTACTTTTGCCTCTTTGAATGCCGAAGGAAACTGATTCAGGTCGAGACAAAGGTTGTAGATGTACGTGATTGTGTCTACAATATAGGGGAGAGCTAACTTTAGAATTTTTGCGCTGATTTCGTCAGGACCGGAGGATTTTTTATTCTTCATTGAGCTTATGGATTTGCCTACTTCATGAACAGCAATTGGAGGTATCGTGAGTGGATTGGCTTCTGCAGTCCTTTGCCTACAAAAGTCAGATAGAGCCTCAGGGCAGGTGTAATGGTCACTCTGCCCAGTCGAAGAAGCTAACGACTCGGCTAGATGGAGAAAATGTTCATTAAATCTATCCGCACTAAGATTCTCGTGTAGTGCTGGTGTATTTCTAGTCGGGCCTCTTGTAATAAGGTTGATGACTTTCCAAAGTGTTGATGGATCATTGTTTTCTTTAATTATTCGGTCGCAGATAGATTTTTTTGCTTTGAGTACCATGGCCTTGACACGGTTGCGCTGCACTTTGAATTCACTAAACTTTTTCTGCTTCCTCAGTCGTCCCTCAGGGCCATCGCGTCGATTAGCTCTTGGGTTAGCCATGGCGGTGGTGTCGGATGTTTAACTCTCTTTTGTCTTAAGGGTGCGTGTTTGTTAAGGACCGCCAGGAAGATGTCATACCACAAGGATAGGGCCTCGTCAGGATCGGTTTCATTGAATACCTTTGCGAAGGGTGCATTAGAGAGATCAAAAAGGAAAACAGTTTCATTGAAGTTTTTAAATGATCTATAAGTGATGCATGTGTGACCGTTTTTCTTTATTTTTGGTGTCTTTGATAGCCAAGTGCACTCTACAGGGTAATGATCGCTCACGCTTAGTGTTGCAACGTTCACATCTTTAACCTTTTCACTTTTATTACTGTATATATGATCGATGATTGTAGAGGAAGAACTTGTTATGCGAGTTGGGGATTGTACTAGCTGTTTAAGGCCTAGTAATGTAGTGGTTGATTCCCAGGCAGGATGGGGCTTTAGCATGTCGATGTTGAAATCGCCCAGGAGAAGAATGTCTTTGTTTTGGATTCCTATGTTATCAATCATATGCAGGAAGTTGTCATACCACTCAAATGTGGCCGATGGATTGCGGTACAGGAAACCGACTAGTAGTGGGGGAGATTTGGGATGCCTCAGCTCAATCCAGATACATTCAATATCTTTTGTTTCGAGGTCTTGACGCCTACGGGTTATGTGCTGGATAGATTGATGAATATAGACTGCTATCCCGGTATTACCGTAACTTAAAGGGTCGCGTCTGACGATGGAAAAATTTGGAACGTCAACGGCTTCATCGCTGATGTGGGATGCCAAACGAGTTTCGGTTATACCAAATAAGTGAAAATGCTGTGAGCCATTTATATACACAGAAAGCTCTTGTACTTTGTTTGCTAGGTGGTAAATGTTTAGATGACCTATGCGCAGTTTCTGTTTCTTCTGCAAAGGTGCAGGCATTGTAAATTATCTGATACTACGATGACTATTAGGAGTCAGCAAAAAACACACAGCGATATAACTACGTAAAGTACACAGAAATGAAGACAAGTGAATAACAACAAAAAACGAGGTACGTCTAAGACCAAGGACGAATAGTAAAGAGACCAATCGCACAACCGAGGAGCAGTTATACCTACTCCTTACGTAACTGTGTGGTGGACACAGGAATACAGAAGACTAAGGAACAGTAAGGCACAAACAAAAAACCCGAAACAAAACAGCAGAGTAATAAACTAAGTTAGACGAATAACTAATTGCAAATTAAAGGCGGCTAGTAGTCCGTTTAAGCTACTCCCGACTGCGCGTGGGGGCCTCGTGAGCCGATCAAGGGTAAGGACAGAAGTACTGCGATGTAAGCACTTTGACCAGCCTGTGACGCTAGAGTATAAGCGTTCAAACAAGGGAATAGGTAGGTAGACTCACAACCTAGAGAATAGCCCACCGGCACGAGCTTTAACCACTACACAGTCACACGTGTCCACCTGCACAGTCCTAGTTCGGCGCACTCAAGCAGACAGCGCACAGACTTGCGATTTACTTGGATCGTCCAGGGATGCGGTAACACCAGCAGAACGCGGTTTAACACAACTTATTGCCTCGCGCGAAAAAAAAAAAAAAAAAAAAAAACGAAAAACTCAACTACTGCAAAGAAAAAAAAAAAAAAAAGGCTTAAACAGTTTGCAAGAAAACCTGAGTGGTTAGAACGGCGTAGTTCGAACAGATCCGTTCGGTATCTACTGAAATCGAACCAATCCTCACACGACACAGTTCAGAAAAGGTGATTTTCGCAAGAAAGTCAACTGTTTCACAAAAAATAACGAGCTAAGCTGATGACATCTCACTTCAGCCACTGAGTGGCCTGAATAACCGAGAGTTGCTCTTATCGGGCTTTCCTTATTAGCTGACCGATTTGAGAATTTGTGCAAGCATTCTTATTGCCTGCACGGGGTCAAGAGAACTATCGCCACACGTGTTCTGACCCCAGACACTGGTTTGAGAAGCTCTCGGACCAGAGTGGGTCGGTCCTGGTTCCGCCTGTAGAGAGAGAGGAGAGAGAGAGAGACAGACAGACAGACAGACAGACACAGACACAGACACAGACAGACAGACAGACAGACAGAGGAGAGAGAGAGAGACAGACAGGCAGACAGACAGACAACTATTTTCCTGCCACTGTCTGAACAGAAGGGAAAATCCTACACAAGTACATACATGCAGAAGTAAACAACTTGTCACCTTGACCCTCACATCACGGCATTAACGGTTTCAAATCACCTGACACAAGTATGAATCGCTTGCAAGTGAGCTGCACGTTTTTCAGCCTTGTGTCTCCGTACGTCCCATGTGTATTCACACAACAAAGTGACATGCACCTGTCCAACAACTATGCGGCGTGAACAAGACGGATGAAACTGAGGCTGATCACAACTCAAGACATGTAGTGTTGACTGTTTACTTCTAGTCCTGGCCTTTTCAGCACTGGTCTGTGTCACTACCGACGCTTATACCATAAAACACGTTGAACAAAAACCTGTCCTACTTTCGAGTTGGCTGGCAGTGTTGCTCAATACTAAAGGCTGTAAATAAACAGTTGTGTAAGTTCTAGGAACCTCTTTTCACCAGTCGGCCAAGGCTGTACAATAGTACAGAAGTTGAGGGGAATTCATGTTCTGACATGAAACGCTGACGGCATTTAATAATGGATTCAAGTGTACTCTCCGTAATTCCTAGCATATGATAGTAATCCTGGGGAAGGGAGGGGTGCGATGGTGGAGGGGGAGGAGCAAGAGAGGGGGAGGAGCAAGAGGGGGGAGGAGCAAGAGGGGGGAGGGAAGGGGCCTAGAGGACACAGCGCACATGCAAACGCCGATTACGTCCCATGAAATTTTGCGTTTAGCTAGAGGGTTACAGACTTATTTTGTCTACAAATAGGTTTGCACGAGCACACACACACACACACACACACACACACACACACACACTCACAACACAACACAACACAACACAACACAACACAACACAACACACACAATATACACAACACAACACAACACAACACACACACACACCACACCACACCACACCACACCACACCCACACACACACACACACACAACTCAACACACACACACACACACACACACACACACACACACACACACACACACACACACAATTAAGATAGCATCAAGTACAATGTAGCACGTCCAACTGTTCAGTATATAAAGGTTCTACTGTAGCAGGAAAGGTTGTAGCCGGTGAACAGGGCATTACTCGCTCCACTTTAATAACTTCTCACCGTGCTGCACCCTGTGATGGGAAAACCGGCTCCCTAGGCCAGAAGTCAGTGCCCTGATTATCAGCAGTTGATGCCCTTAAGTCAGTGCCCTGATTATCAGTAGTTGATGCCCTGAAGTCAGTGCCCTGATTATCAGTAGTCGATGCCCTGAAGTCAGTGCCCTGATTATCAGTAGTTGATGCCCTGAAGTCAGCACCGGCATTAGCTAGCAACTAGTGTCTTTTAAGTAGATCCGCACAAATCAGCTAGCTAAACAACATCAACAACACAACAACAACAACAACACTTAGGTTAAAGGCCCATACTCCGATATACTACTAATGCTTTTATTACTACTACTACTACTACTGCTACAACTATTACTGCTACTGCTGCTGCTGCTGCTGCTGCAACTAATGAAATAAAGAAAGCCCCTATTCATGCGAGGAAAAACCACAATCATGCTCTAGACATGGCCGTGGCCGTGCATGAAAGAAAGAGTAAAACAGTATCAGCACGGAGAGCTTCATAATAACAACTGTGTCACACACACACACACACACACACACACACACACACACACACACACACACAGAGAGAGAGAGAGAGAGAGAGAGAGAGAACAACATATACACCAACCCGTCACCACAACGGTTTCAGATGCTATATTGTGTCCCACGTGACTGATTCAGATGCACGGACTGAGCGCATTTGATGAAAAGAATTCACAGTGTTGTTGTATAACTGACAGACGTATTGAGACTAACAGAATGGTAGGTGTCAAGCTGTCAAGTCTACCGCAAACTCAAAATCCTACAGACATCCGGGGGAGCCGGGGTGGCCGAATGGTAGAGCGTTGGACTTCCAATGCTCGGGTCGTGAGTTGGAATCCCGGTTGAGGCCAAATATTGTGCTGGCTTTTTCATCGTTGCCCCGTCTTTGATATCACCCGTATGTGGTGGAAAAGGACGTTAAACTCCCAAACACCTACCCACCCACCCACAGACATCCGCTAATGTCAAACACGTCGACGTTCATTTGCATACAATGTGTAGATAGCCGATGTCTAATGGGATACAGTGTTAAATATATGCCTTTCGGGTCAACTACAACAAACATGTACATCGTCTACTTAAGCACGTAGCCGTTATGTCGGTGATAGGATGGATGTTCAAAGGACGGGCCAAAGACTAAGAGTATTAAAGACCCCCAAGCGAAATATGAAGATTTCCGGTGAATGTCAGTTTTCCAGATGCAAATGTCTGGAACTCATTGCCAGTCGAACTCCGTTCTCTTACCACACTGTCCCAGTGTACAGCAAAGTTGAAAACCTACCTTTTCCACCGGGAACAATCAAATCTGTGCTTCAAATACACATACTAACACGCGCAATTGAGCTTCTCCAATACAAAACCCATAATCATGTTTCCGAAGTTTTATATGCGATGTTTGGATTTCTCTTCAAGTTTTCGACATATAGGTGTGGTTTGACTCGTGGGTTGGTCAGCTGACTCGTGGGTTGGTCAGCTGACTCGTGGGTTGGTCAGCTGACTCGTGGGTTGGTCAGCTGACTCGTGGGTTGGTCAGCTGCTCTCGCAATTCGAAGGAAGCAGTTCAAGTTCGGTCCTACGATCCTCGGGAGATAAGTATTTTGTGTTTTATACTCCATAACGTTACCCGTCTCCTCTGGCTATGTGAACTGGACTTTTTGTGTACTTCTGCTCCTCAAAGACAAAGATACGTCAATTGTGGCCGGCCTGGCCTGGATTGAATACTCTTCAGCTGGACTGTTCGGTAAGTGTAGCTGCCCCTTCCCCTATAACATGTCAATGAGGGTCGTCTCCAAACAGATCTGGAGACGTTAAACCCAACCAACTAACTTGTAGTTTCCGTGTTTTCAGTTTCCCCAAATATGGTATGCAGAAGTTCAATCAGAGGAGGGAATGGTAGAGTGTAATTGACGCTTTTCATAGTAAACGAAGGTTTACATTTTTCCATAGAAACTTCCTGGCGGAATGTCCTAAGCACGGTAAGAAATGCGTAAGAAATGAGGGGAAGGGGGGGGGGGTTAACGTATTTTTCCAACACGTAAGGGTAATATCAAAGATGGGGCAACGAGAAAAGTGCCAGATAAAATATCTGGCCCCAGCCGGAGTTCTAACTATAGTAATAATAGAAGAGTCCCCCCCCCCCCACCCCCCCACCCCCCACCCCACACACACACACACACGTTTGATTTCCATGTAAAAGTCATGAGATCTCCTTTAAAGTGTATAACAACACATATAGGTGATACTGACTCTCTGTCATGTGCACTTGATAAGAGCAAGCAAAGACAACAGAGGTGATCTTGTGGTGCAAGGCAAAGGGTGAATCTCGATATGTGTAGAAACAATGTGATGGTGACGCTGATAGCAGACGGGAGGCCCACCTGTACTACTACAGCCGCACTCGCCTAAGCGGAACACGCTTAAGCAAAAAACTCGGATAACAGAAACCAAAACCAATTCCCCGCCGGACCCCCCTCTTTGTAAGACTATTTTTAATTCGGATAAGCCAAACTCTGTCAAAAAAAAAGCTAACTCAAACACGGATATCTCAAACGTGATTTTGACAGATAAGCCGAACTCTAAACACTGTCGGAGAGACTTTCATTAAAAAAAAATTGCTTAAAAAACACGCCGGGAAGATAAACATATTAAAATTTTCGTCACGGCTATAATTATCCTACGGAAACGAGCACGTGACCTGTTTTCAGAATGCGGGTGTTTTCAGTATGCGGGAAACTGATGACGCGTGCCACATGTTTTGCAGGCGCCATTGTTTGGACAGAAAGAGTGCTAAGTTTGCGTGCGTGAATTAGGTGGTGGGTTCAAGGTTAGAGATGGGATGGCCCGGCGAGGGGCACAGATCGAAAGGTAACTTTGGGAGATTTGCAATGGGCGTGGTTTATGGGCTAGTCGAAAGGATGTGAGCTCGGGCTTAGATTTGTGCGTGCACGGTTGTTTCTTTTGGCGTGTGTAGGGGAGGGAGTGTGTAACATGCAGTCTGCCAGTGTGTGTGTGTGTGTGGGGGGGGGGGGGGGGGGGGGGGGGGGGGAGATGGAGCGTGCATTGGCTTGTGCGTATAGAGGCGCGCACATGTGTGTGTGTGTGTGTGTGTGTGTGTGTGTGTGTGCCACGGTGTGTGTGTGAGGGTGGGGGAGGGGTGGAGGTGAGGCCGGGGGTGGGGGGGGGGTGCAGGAACGGAGTAGAGCGTGCATTGATTTGTGCGTACAGTAATGCGCGCGCCTGTGTGTGTGTGTGTGTGTGTGTGTGTGTGTGTGTGTGTGTGTGTGTGTGTGTGAGGGAGGGGGGCGGGGGGGGGGGGAGATGGAGCGTGCATTGGCTTGTGCGTATAGGAGCGCGCACATGTGTCTGTGTATGTGTCTGTGTGTGTGTCTGTGTGTGCACTTGTAACTTGTCACTGTTTTGATCTAATTCATTTAAAGACACACACACACACACACACACACACACACACACACACACACACACAGAGAGAGAGAGAGAGAGAGAGAGAGAGAGAGCTTTGTCTGTGTTATTAGTCTCGGGAATTAATAAGCTCGACCCGTGTCTCTCTCAGACCGTTGCGTCGCCATTATACATATTTGCATATACATAAACATTTGCCCATACCAAAGCAGCATACACGTCTACAAACTTTCGCAAAATTATCAATTCGATGTATCAGTTGCAAAGGGTAGCAAAGATATTCTCTTTAAAAAAAAAAAAAAAAAACTTTTTACAAACATTCCAAGTGATTTTACAACTTATACTGAAAAAAACTCGCTTAAGCCGAACTGCAGGGTCATTTCTCGTGAAAGGTTTGGCTTATCCGAACTCGGATATGCAGAAACTCGGATAAGCGAAACGATTTTTCATTCCCCGGGCGAGTTCGGCTTAAGCGTGTTTGACTGTATAGGACATTATGAGACACCTTGTGCATTTTGCTATGCAAGTTAGCACACGACATGTTTCACATCTCTCTCTCTCTCTCTCTCTCTCTCTCTCTCTCTCTCTCTCTCTCTCTCTCTCTGTGTGTGTGTGTGTGTGTGTGTGTGTGTGTGTGTGTGTGTGTGTGTGTGTGTGTGTGTGTGCCAGCATATTTGAAGCGATACAGTTACACAACATAAACACAGCAACGTATAAATCGCCAACATTAAGCAGCTGTCAGACACACCTAAGAAACTTATGTGTGCATTCATGCATTCAGTTCTTTCACAGGTTCTGCAGTGTGGAGTTCGAGGTATGCACCCGGATCTTCAAATTATTCTATACACCTCGCCCTCTTACTGAGAGCTTCCTTGTGGAAAAACCAGGTCACTGTCCGTTCGGCATAGTGAGTGAGGAAAGAACACTCAACAGTAACAGACATCGAACAAGTCGACAAACAGTGCACATCACCTTTCAAATTTCAAAGAATGATGCAAAGGGTTTTTGTTTGTTTGTTTGTTTGCTTGTTTGTTTGTTTGTTTGTTTTTTCAAAGAATGGTGAAACTTTTTTCACAGAACACCGCAACTTTTTTTTTTTTTAGGTTTTTAAAAATCTTTGTTAATTTTTTATGTTAATTTTTTTTCTGGGGAGGGGAGGGGAGGTTGCATTCAGTAGACTAGTTAATTAAAATCAGTAGCAGCTGTTGTATTGGTAGTAGCAGCGGTGGTGGAAGTAGTAGTAGTAGTAGTAGTAGTAGAAGCAACAGCAACGGTGGAAGTGGTAGAACTAATAAAGTAACAGTATCGGAGTCTTTGAATATTATATGACAAATGTGTAGTTCCGAAATAATCTGCGTCGGGTCCCGAACCACTGTCACACACACACACGCGCACACACGCACACACACACACACACACACACACACACACGAGAGAGAGAGAGAGAGCACAGATACACAGACACACAGACAGGAGGCTTGTGTACAAATTACTTCGATCAACATGCATTTCTCATTAACCATTGCCTCCGTGACACTAGCGAGCTAACAACAACAACAACAACAACAACACATACACACACACACACACACACACACACACACACACACACACACACACGTGAATAGCAACAGCAAAACAACAACAACAACAACAACAACAACAACACACACACACACACACACACACACACACACACACACACACACGTGAATAGCAACAGGAAAACAACAAGAACAAGCCTTGCTCACCTGTCAGTAAGTTAAACCGGTATAATCCACCCCTTGAACAGGAGACTGTTTGCTCTGTCCTGCAGTCACGCAATGTCGCAACTCTTACAGCACACCCGTGACAGCCACCCGCCACCCGCCTGACGAGAATATCCAATGCGTGACCCTGAACAGGCAAATGTTCCTTCTTCCTTGAAACACTCTCACATTCACCTTCACAACAAGTGACTACATCTGTACAAAGCCTTTAACACGAACTCTCACGAGTTCAGTTTCTTGCTAGTTCTTTGTCAACAACACGGATGTACATGCTGCCCGGATTGTGCAAGCTTGTAGGTCAGAGAAGCGCTGACACACACCCCTTACTGCGCCATGAACACAGTGATACGTTGGTACAGCATGTGTGTTACCTGTGGCGTGGTCGGTCTGTGTCGTGTCGTGTTGTGGCCTGATAAGCGAGGAAATCAGGTCGGGACAATACGCCCTTTTTGTCCGTATCATGCTCACTTCAACTCAGACTTGTGCAGAACTATTGTGCGGACTGAGCGGGCAAAATGAAGTGTTGGCATAGTTCGCCTTCTATGGCAGTTTGCAGCTCAGCATTACGTTTGTGATATTACCACGTGTTAACTGTAACCCTAACCCTAACCCTGACCCTAAGCCTAACCTAGCGGGCGCACTAGACTTAGTGAACTTGCGTTGTCAGTTACAGCGCGTTTGCGAGGGTGATAGGTTGCGAACTGGACTGAGCGAGGACGGATCACTCTTGGAACATACTGGAAAGGGTGGAGAGAGAGAGAGAGAGAGAGAGAGAGAAGGAGAGTGGGTGGGTGAGTGTTTGGGGGGTTTAACGTCCTTTTCCACCACATACGGGTCATATCAAAGACGAGAGAGAGAGAGAGAGAGAAGGAGAGTGGGTGGGTGAGTGTTTGGGGGGTTTAACGTCCTTTTCCACCACATACGGGTCATATCAAAGACGAGAGAGAGAGAGAGAGAGAGAGAAGGAGAGTGGGTGGGTGAGTGTTTGGGGGGTTTAACGTCCTTTTCCACCACATACGGGTCATATCAAAGACGAGAGAGAGAGAGAGAGAGAGAGAGAAGGAGAGTGGGTGGGTGAGTGTTTGGGGGGTTTAACGTCCTTTTCCACCACATACGGGTCATATCAAAGACGAGAGAGAGAGAGAGAGAGAGAAGGAGAGTGGGTGGGTGAGTGTTTGGGGGGTTTAACGTCCTTTTCCACCACATACGGGTCATATCAAAGACGAGAGAGAGAGAGAGAGAGAAGGAGAGTGGGTGGGTGAGTGTTTGGGGGGTTTAACGTCCTTTTCCACCACATACGGGTCATATCAAAGACGAGAGAGAGAGAGAGAGAGAGTGATGATAATAATTGAGACTTTGTGTAGGCGCTTTACTCATTTCTTGAACTGACTCATAGCGCCGTGAGTTGAGCCCAACACGCACGCTCACGTGAATCGCACACATTTTCTTACACACTGGATGGGTAGTTTCGGAATTCAGGAGTGCATTTATTTATTTATTCATTTATTTATGTTTTGCTGCTGCCCCAGCTCGTTCCCAGCTCTAGTGGCGTACCTCCCAGGTCAAGGGGGAAGACTCGGAAGCTGGGACAATTTTTTATCAGGTATGATGGTGAGAATTAGGATGATGGTATGATTATGCTATGGAGGAGAAGTAGGGAGTTGGGTAGGAATGGAGGTGGTGTGTGTGTGTGAGGGGGGGGGGAGGGGGGCGGGGGGGGGGGGGGGCACTGTGGACTAGGAGTGTTTCTTTGCAAGAAGGTAGTGTTGTTTTTTTTAGTGTTGCCATTTATTTTATGCACTATTCACCACCTCCAGTTTTTCCTCCTAATACAAAGATAATAATTATATACTACACTGCACTGTCTAGTGCCCAGGGTTGTGAAGAAGGTACCTACCATTTTGTTAACCACTAGGGCGCTTTGACCTACAGCGCTGCTTTCGTACATCGGGTATGTCTGTTGCAGTCGTGAGATCGGGTATCATTAAACCATATCACACGGCGGCACACACTCACACACACACACACACACACACACACACACACACACACACACACACACACACACACACACACACACACACTTGAAAAAAATACACACGTGAGAATATCGTGAAATGTCTTTATATCATGTAGTGCAACGGAACAGAAAGAGAGAGAGAGAGAGAGAGAGAGAGAGAGAGAGAGAGAGAGAGAGAGATTTCTACACTTATGTAACCGGTAGCGATACCTCTGTGTGTGTGTGTGTGTGTGTGTGTGTGTGTGTGTGTGTGTGTGTGTGTGTGTGTGTGTGTGTGTGTGTGTGTTGTTGTTGTTGTTGTTGTTGTTGTTGTTGTTGTGGTGGTTGTTGTTGTTTACGAAATCACCAACAGTTACAAAGCAAGCTTAGTGTTCCAGAATAACAAAATATAAAACAAGAAAAAAAAGGCGTTTTTCCCCTGGTTTCCATGAACGTTTGTGTGTGTGTGTGTGTGTGTGTGTGTGTGTGTGTGTGTGTGTGTGTGTGTGTGTGTGTGTGTGTGTGTGTGTGTGTGTGTCCCCAACATTAAAAGTGTCAAACACACACACTCACGCACACACGATCAGTGCAGTGAACCCTGTAAATATACTGGTTGTTCACATACAGTACTCAGTTGTAGAGAAACATCAAAGGCTAGGGCTTACTTGTCACTTTTGCATTTTATTCAGAATTGTTTACCCATGTATGAACAAACCAGAAGACAAAGTGTAAGTTCACTTTTTCGTTTTGTGCCTTACAGCTTAAAGAGCTCTCACCACGACAGATGTCTAGTGACAGGCGTGTTTTATCGTAACTTGACTTACATCTTGTGTTTCCTACGTGCTGGAAGTTTTGTGTAAGTAATAGATATAATGATAAAACCAAAGAAATCACCAACATACAGCAATAATAATGATGATGATGATAATAATAATAATAATAATAATAATAATAATAATAATAAATGCACGGAACTTTTGACACAATGCTCAGTTTTTATGATTCTGTGGACAAAATAGGCGTCAAGTTGAAACGGACTCGGAGTACGGCGAACTTCGCTACAAAGGAATAATTATTGTAAACTATAAGTTACCTATGAGTGTAATGAGTCCTCTCCCCGTATTTAAGATCGCGTATCTAGAACGTCTTGCCGAACTAGAAGACTGGCGCTGTCTCGCTCATAGAGACGACTCGATCGATTTAACAAGGGACAGAAATCTTGTGCGTTGGCACAAGATTCTTTGTACAGTTACGTCCCTTATACCGTGAGGGCCTCCATGCCAAAAATTCTCTGCTCCTTTCATGAAAGTGGTCAGGTACATTGCCACGAGTTGAAGCTGAAACTGAGAACACGTCGTTTCGTAGTGAATATAACTTTAAAGGCACGCCGTATTTCAGTGTATGTCTTACTGTGACTGGGAACATAACAGATCATGACGTACATGCTTGCTGGTGAATTCCTACACTATGGTGTGCAGTATGCACTGTGTTTACACACGTGAGAACATTTTCAACGTGTATACTTGAAAAAAAAAAAAAAAAAGCTGATTAAACCAGAATCTGTGTTTAGGATACAGTACCATTTGTACAATCTTCCGTAGACGGTTTCCCCCCAAACTATTTAAAAACACCGGCGCTAATATTTGTTTTTAGAAATTTTCTTTTTAATTTATATGTACGGGCCAGTGACACAAAGTAGTCTAACATCTTGACTCTATTCGGCTGTAAAAACTTTTTGCAACAGTTTCGCTCGTGAGTACGCGTATACTGACGCTCGAGATACTCTGTCTTGATAATCAGTATAGCTCTTAATGCGATACAATGTTGTTTACACTTTGCGCGAGCGGTGGAACATTCAAACTCTACGACTGTTGTTACACTACTGGAGCGCTCGGTGCTGTTACCGCGTCACCGAGTTCGCTTCTGTTGGCTCACTCAGTGCTAGCATGACAAACGCTGTAACTGTTTGGGTGTCCAACTGGTGTGATGACAGATACCACGAAAACAGCTCAGAACGATCTGTGACCATAACTATGGTGGCATTAGCCCCTCGAAAATAATGTCCCCAATCAGTCCCACGACTGGAACGAAAAAAAACTTCACTTGACTGCAAATGCTAGCACTGACAAGAAACCATTTTGGAGCTGTTCATAAACCCAACGGCCATACTCTAAATGTCCTATGCAGCCTCTTCACGAAAAAACCAAGACATGAAACGCCAAAAAGTAAAGAAGTCTAGCTTTTGATCGAAAAAAAAAAAAAAAAAAGAGAGAAAAAAAATTGCAAGCAGTGATCGCAGCAGCGTAAAGTATTACTCAAAGGGAGCGAATAGATGTGGATCCAGTGATCACCCTTCCCAGACATGCAAAGTTCTCTCCCTTGCAGCGTCCACCTGTCTAATCGTTTTCTTTGGCTAGCTTTTGTCTCCCGTTCTACCTTAAACGACCATTTCAGAGCTGTTGGTAAATCGGACGTCCACACAGTTAATGTTGTGTTCAGTCTAAATTCAGTCTGTAAACACAGCGCCAGGTTGGAACAAAGAAAGTCTACATACTGGCAAGTTTAGTATTTGTTGTCGTTGTATGCCTTGCCCTACTACCTGATATAGGTAATCTTGAAGAATAGTATACGAAATTCTGGGAGCTATTTGCACGCATTTTTTTCGGGTGCTTTCGGTTCTGCTCGATGCAAAGAGACGTAAGACATCCTCACCTGCTCACTTTGACCTCTCCTTCCCCACGTGTGGGTGCAAATAATTTATTTCATTTCACAAGTAGGGATATGTATGCAAATCCAATGCGCCATTTTGGTTGCTGATCAAATGGGCACAACGGCATCACTACTGAGGTAATTTCGTATACTTTTCTTCAAGATTACCCCTGATATAGATATCAACGAAACCAATGAAAGAAAATGAATTGCTTAACACAGAAATATCTGACTTGTTATTTCTTACTATTGCATACACATATTGATATGACATACTTTAAGCACAACTTTATTGTATATACATATTAACACATATGTATAACAGCACGATATCATAATTATTACCGTAAATTGTAATGTGTAACTGACACAAAGTAAAAACACATCACCGTGCAAAGTCAGCCTTTCAACATATGATACATGATAAATGCCTCTGGTAGAGAAATATACACGGACACAAAGGCAGTTGCAGGACACACATGCTGTACAAATCAACATATTGAAACAAGTGAGGTATTTTTCTGGAGAAAATCGTATACATCTCAACTGTGTTCACCCAACAATATTCACCCTGCTTATAGGCACCTTCAGGGAAGTCACTCACGTGTTCTTCTGAACGGAATTTTCCGTACAAACTCCCACAACGTTTTCTCTAACTCTCAAACATCTCATTTCAAACACGTCCCAGTGTCCTTTACGATTTCTTTCGCTCTGCATAAACAAGATGAAAGTTTGAAAGCTTATCTCCCCTACTGAAACATCCATCGGTAACTGATAATTATGTGCCTTTAGCCCGCTGTACACTCTCACATAATATGTTTATATGAACAAAACCGACTGCCAGAAACCGATCCGAGTATCAACATGTACAGCATATTACGTACCGTGCACGTGTATCCCACGCTCCTGACACCTTTCTTCTCTCCTAAATGACAATATCAGATGATTAATTCATTTTATACAATAAGTAAGCCACATTTTAAGCGTGTGACAGCATGTGACTTGCGCTCACATATAAAAGTCATACCTTTGTCAGAGCCGATTTTTGTAAAATGGTCTACCGTTTTTGAATATTCAGTGTGCTACGAAGCCTCCGATGAGGCTACCAATGTAATGCAAATTAACCGAGAACAAAATCCTTACAAATAACATGCCTGTCCATTCAAAGTGGTTATGTTAAACCCATACCTGGCAAAACATATCCAGAAGCTGAACATGTGATGCGACATTCATCCTAATGCCAATTCAGAGGCTGACACAACTTTTCCTGCAACCTATGGAGTATTTTGTAATGTCAGTATATCTGCGATCTGAGAACATCGTCAGTTATCTGAATTCATAACTATTGTAAAACTATGAATACCTGAAGATCAGGTGTGGCTGTGTGTGTAATGTGTACAGTATAACTGACACCTCCTCTGTCACAGTACCGTGATGCTGGCAAGCTTCTCGATATACACCATACTTTATTTTTATACACTTTTGATTATTTATACCACAACTCCTGACAAACACGAGGAACCCGCGAAAGACAATGTACAATGTCATGACAGCGTTATCTGTTTGTATCGTCCTGTTAAAGCGGAGAAATGTCTCCATACTCCCAGTGTCTCACTCTCAGAGCCAGATTTGTAGTAAAGGGGCGCAAGCGAAGCTGTAGTTTCTATATGTGAGAACTGGGGTGTTCTCCCTTGGGTCGGCAAATGGACAACACTGCTTGAGGGAGAGGTGAGGACGTCTTGCCCCATTCACATGCAGTAGCCACTTCGGCACGATGCTGTTACCAATACCATACCGTCCCTCACACTTTGTTGTAACGAACAGGAAGATTTTACTGCCCGCGTCTTGAAGTCCCTGAATTACAATAACTTAATAACCCACAGAACGCTGCGTCGTGTTACAGTTCTTGTTGTTTTTGTTTGTGATGAGCGATGGAAATAATAACTGTCTTGTACAGTTAGCGATATGGCGCGTACCATGTCGCGAGCGGCGCAGTACGCACACTTCATACTGTCTTGTACAGTTAGCGATACGGCGCGTACCATGTCGCGAGCGGCGCAGTACGCACACTTCATACTGTCTTGTACAGTTAGCGATACGGCGCGTACCATGTCGCGAGCGGCGCAGTACGCACACTTCAAAAACAAGTAATAGCTTAAACTACTGACCATGGTTCGGTTAAAAATAAAGGGGGGGGGGGGGGTAGCAGGAACACAATCGACCTTTTTGTAGTTGTTGCAGCTGTATGTCGTGAACGCAACGACCTGTCAGCCAAGAGTTTGATGTCCGCGAACTGTGTCACTTTCGACAAGGTCCGCCGTATGCCATTTCGCCAAAATAGTACAAGTACGATCATGACCATTTCCAAGCTAAGTGTGGGGCATCGAGTCATTGTTAATGTTACACAGTAGGTGACTGTAAAATGCAGAAGCAGTCACACCGTCTAAATGCGCACAAGAGTTGTGAAGCACATTAAATTCAATCACGTGATCAGATGACGTCAAACAAATGACAATATCGATTTGGCTCTGGTCAGTTTTTCATTTCCAAACCTCCGCTTCCATCTAACCCTCCTGGCTATTTTACAACCACTTGCATCTTAAACTCCAAACTTCAGTCTCGGTCGCTAGGAACAAGGCACGAAAGTGTGCAACGACTGAAGTGACCTTCAACTGTGCTGGACCTTTCCAGTAAACTTACTAGAGCCAAAGGCCGTTTCCTTGGTAACCACGTGGCAGTGTGTCTCATTCTATGGTTCCTTGACCTTTGTGGTTTCGCGACGGTATAACTCGTCTAAAAATTAAGTTCTTAAGCTTTGCAGAACCGTCTGTACAATCCAACTTATTTTATTTTAAGTTACTGTACAACGCAAGTTTGCCAATGTTTATCTTTTCAGAGGCTATTTGCCCTCCCAGGGTCAACCTGACAATAAGCAGTACACTCATGAAGCAAGGTGAGTGCTCCTTTGAACATCACCATGGTCACCTCACCAAACGAATGTCCTTGCAGGAACTGAATTTGTTGACCTTGTCTCTCAAACGACGCAGTGTTCTTGGTGTCAAGGACGCAGAAAACAGTTGTACTGGCCATGCTTGCCGACTGTGAAGCAAGTCAGAAACATCTCACAGGAAACGTAGCTTAACACTGTGTCAGAACTTTTTGGAAAATGTTTTTCGTGACCCCTTAATATGAGCAAGGTCGCCGGTCCACCCGGATCAACCTTGACCGTTAACCTTGGAGTGTTGCCACGGTTACCAGGCCCACCGTCGGACACTCCCGCTGGTTTCACCGGCCTCGGAATGTCACCATGGTTACGACTGCATAAGGGGAGGGTTATTTGCACTGACTGAGGTTGAGGACCTTGGAGCAGGTTTTGCATCTGACGTAACAACACCAGTAGTATTTGCATTCACACCGCTCTTGCACCTCCATCGTGAAGTTATCTGCCCCTCGCCCACAGCACATCGTGTTACAGTTGCCGGGGCCGTCTGTCCGCGGGTCGCATAACCTGTACACCGATAAAAACGACAACAATGGTAATAATTTTAACGGAGAAGGGCCTTGGCATATCGCCAGTGAAACGCTGTCTTCGTTTAAAAAAATTCTCTCTAACGTGTTTGCGTCCTAGAACATAAGCCGCTAATTGTCATTGCTATGTCCGTCTCATTGTTTTTCATCTACACCTGTATCACTAACTTCTACTCAGTGCTTAGTACCTATATATACCTACCTATAGATTAGTCTGAATAATGCGTGCGTGCGTGCGTGCGAGCGTGCGTGCGTGCGTGCGTGCGTGTGTGTGTGTGTTCTTTGCCCCTCTTTTTTCACAGTAGATTTAGTCCACGTGGTCTAGCAACGGCAAGTTTTAGAATTGGTATGAACATGGCCGTAACATCTATCGTTGCAAAATAAAGGTTCTTGTTCTTGTTGTTCTTGTTCTTGTTGTTCTTGTTCTTGTTGTTCTTGTTCTTGTTCCTAGGAAGTGAGTCAAGCAGCAGGTCGTTCAGTCTGATGCTACTGCTTGATCTTACTTCCATGGCTTGCCAGACGAACTTCACTATGATGCAATACTCCCTAACGATAATTGTGAAATGAATGACTAAAAAACAAACTTTTGAAGTACATGTAGCACCAGAGCAACTTCCCGCCATCGTGACTAACGCCCGTGGAATACATTACATTCGCACTTACCTGCCCCTAGTGCCGACAGATCCTGTCTTCTCGTCTGGAGAGCAGTAATCGGGAGACTTCGCATAGTAAATAAGTTCATCCTCAGCAAAGGCCCCTTTTCCCGGCTGTATGGGCAGCAGCACGTGCTCCTTCTTCCGCTTCCGCCTCTTCACCTGCGCATGTCCGGAAGTCAGATCATTATCGCTCTACTTCCAGTTCTAGGGTTGAGAGTTTATGATCAAAGACAGGGAATATCTGGGTTAGCTCGTTACTGGGTGTCTCTGATGCCGGCTGCTGGGTGAACTGCCAACAAATAAACTGTTACAATGCTCTCTTTTTGATTAAAGACCCGCCTTTCGATATATCTCGGACCAAAGATTGTTCGGAGCTGCTGTGACTGTGTCTAGTAACGTACCTTTTAGACAAAGTCACCAGCGCCGACGGAATGGACCCGTCTGATTTTTGTAAGATGGGACCCGACCGAGATTTTTAATAATTATGTAGCCCACAGGCTTGTAGCCACGCCCTTTGAGTTTCCATGGCAACCTATCTGACGTCTTTCTGCCGAGCAGTGACACAACACAGTAAGTCCATGACGTCATTTGATGATTGAAAAAATACAGTGACGTATTGGTCTTTGTCGACAAAATGACGTCACGGATTTACTGCGGTCTAGTCTCTTTTCCTGTGTACGTACCTCGACAGCGAGAGCGTAGCGTTGTTTGAGTGTGGCCCCGATGGAGTCAAAGTCTGGAAGCGCTTTCCAACAGGTCTTGATAGAGCAGGACCCCGACACACCATGACACTTGCACGCCGTCGTCAGACTCTCTCGGACCACCTGCAACACAACGACCACCCGTTAACAACGACTTTAATTTAACGACAACCTTTCTGCAACATTCACGACAGTTACCGGGGCCGGCGAGAGCGAGCGAGCGAGCGAGCGAGCGAGAGAGAGAGAGAGAGAGAGAGAAACAAAAACAACAACAACTTTATTTTACAACAGCAGAAGTTACAGACAGACAGACAGACAGACAGACAGACGCAGACACACAGACACACAGACAGACACACACACACACACACACACACACACACACACACACACACACACACACACACACACACACACACACCACACACAAAGAGGAGAGAGAGAGAGAGAGATCCATATCAACACCGACGCACAAAAAATTTAAGGAGAGGTTCTGAACCTACACTCCTGACATCAAACAGCCTAAAACGCATTTACAGGCAACATATTTTACTTTTCAGCAAAGGAAATGCACCCTTGCAGAACATGCAACAAATTGCTTTTGCCTGCCTTCTTTTCGCCAGCTTGTCTGATATGTTGCCAACAATTTACATAGCGAAGGCATTTTATATGCTGCGTGTCTATAGGTAGAGAGATTTATCATTCATCATTTTTCTTCCAGCCTCTTTCTTCTGATTGCAGAACGCAAAACTGCCTTTAAGGATGGGAACTACTGTTGTAAAAAAGTAATGACGACCCCTTGAAATTAGCTTTAACCCTTTCTACGCTGTTCCTACCATATCTGCCGCCGCGGTGACACCAAGCAACTTCTTTTGCTCATGCTTTTTACCGCGAGAAACCGCGAGAAAAACACGTACGGAACTGTAGCCAACGAAAACAGAAATCGTTTCTAATGGATATCACTCAACAACAAAAAAAAAAAAAAAAAAAAAAATCCAGTTGAGTCTCTGAAAACGGCATATTTTCTATGTCTAATAGACTGTTCATAAATTGAGTAGTTTTAGAGATTTAAAACAAATACTTTTTTTTTCGGAAACGGACCCTACCAAAGCTTCGGGCCGTTGCAATTCTTGTTCACACGGCAAGCAGACGTCAGCGTGTCGCATTCAGAACCTTACTTACCATTAAGATAGATGATAAGGATGATGACTATTTCAAAAGTACAACCGCATTCACAAGCACGACTGTTCCCAAAAAATAGCTGTGTTCTGGGAAGCCCAGTTATCTTAGTACTTGCACCTTTAAAAGAAAATGCTGGGAAGTCTGCAGGTTTGGAACCGAGTCAACTCATGACAAGAAATTTTTATAAGCACTATACGAATTTGTCGTGTAAACACAGATTCGTGTATTCTGAGATGAAACAACCGTTCTGTTGTGTGTATCCAAACGAATAAAATGTTTGGTGTCAAGCAGCAGATGGGAACTATCTGGATTATGAAAATATTGTTTGGGTATAAAGATACCGATTCTGAATCACAGCCAAGTGAGCTGTCGTGTTAGGATATATGCTTTGCCCTTCTTGAAGATGAAAGATTCTGCAGTTTTTCTTTTCATCTTTAACAAAAGAAAAGTACAACGTGACACCAAAAACCCAGACCAAAAGTGTTCTTAGTTGACTAAAAGAAACAACGCGACACCACGCGGCCTAAATTTCTTGTACAGCACAATATGATTAATAACCACAAGCCTGCGAAAGGCGGGACAGGAGGGTGGGTGGGTGTTTGGGGGTTTAACGTCCTTTTCCACCACGTACGGGTGATATCAAAGAAGGGGCGACAAGAAAAAGGCCAGTACAAATACTTGGCCCAAGCCGGGATTCGAACGCACGACCCGAGCATTGAGAGTCCAACGCTCTACCATTCGGCTATCCCGGCTCACCGGCGGGACAGGGAAAGAGCCAACAAAACAGGAGAACTTGACACAAAGATGTTGTGCGGTGAACACTTGTACAAACATCAACACCAGCAGCAGAAAGGTACACAAGTAAATCCAGCCACGCTCCCCCCATACTGTCATTTCGACATTTGGAAGCCCATACATAGAGAAAAGATCAAGTGTACACGTTGAACCCACATTTTATCCCTAGTAGATAAACAAGTGGCGATGGAAACAATGCCGATTCCGTGAAAGGAGAGCTCACTCAAGGGAGATAACGCACGCGTTATCACGTCGCACGCGTATGCACACTCCGTGCACAGAAACTGAGGGTGGCTGTACGAAGGAATTTTGACGGGAAGATATGAGGGCTGACTTAGGAAGTGTGGCCTCCTGGCTGGCTGGACAGACAGCGAGAGGCCAGCGCGTGCAAGTGCATGACGGGAAGACGTAGTAAGAACGGCAAGCATGTGGGCGATTCGTGTGGTTGGCTGCTATCTGGTGCAGCTGCTCTCAGCCGCGTGACTGTGGGTCTGGATGAATGAGAGTGGTGGTGACTCCACCCCCATACCACTGCTTCCGGTGTTGTCAGGTGCGGATAGTATCAGGTTGATGATGATCAGTGATGATGATGATGATGATGATGATGACGACGATGATGATGGTAATGATGATGATGATGACGACGACGACTGAACGGTTGTACTAGTAGGACGCAACGGAAACTTTCATGCTGGAAGTCGCCGCACTCTCGCCGCTTGAGAATCCCAGTAAGCAGATATAAAACCAGAGGTGACCGTTCTTTTGCACATCTTGGCCCGGAACTCGCGTCCCTCTGAGATCAGCATAGATCTACGACAGACGCTGCGAGTCTTCGCACGCGGGTCGAACGGCTTTTCTGCTGACACGCTATGAGCGTGCAGTGAGCGGACTACGCCGCCGGCCTGGCGTTGGACAATACACAAAGAGCGAAAGCTCGCGGTCAGCGGCGACTGACTGACGTGGCAGTGAAAAACATAGGACCGTGTTCTATTCACTGGCGAGCCGACGGCGTGGCGCGTCAGAGCCGATTTCATTGGCTGGGAGTGCGTTTTACCGCTGGCAGGCGTGCAAACTGGCAACGTCTGACGGGACCCTTACTCTCTCATCCCACGATGTACCTACATCCTTGTCACATTCCCATCCCCCCCCCACCCCCACTTCCTTCCCCTCCCCCCCCCCACACCTCCAGCTTCCTTTCTCCAACCCTCCCTCCCTCCACCTCAGCGTCTGTCGCTCCTGGCTGGCCCCGACCCTATCTGACTTTGGATCGTAAAGTTATTGACGCGTGGCAAATAGAGATGGTGTGATTTGCATGTAATGTGAATTTTATAATGCGACCGACACAGGAAGGTACGTGCCCCTGTCTGTCTGTCTGTCTGTCTGTCTGTCTGTCTGTCTGTCTCTCTCTCTCTCTCTCTCTCTCTCTCTCTCTCTCTCTCTCTCTCTCTCTCTCTCTCTCTCTCTCCATGTAGGTAGAAATGTGTTATATGCATGTTTTCGAATGTTAGTGACGACTTTGAAGTTCTTACTTGGCATACAGCCAATATCATCCACAAATGCCACGTGTGTTTTAATTGTTTATCATGTCTACTTTTCTCTTCTTCATTTCTTTTAGATAGTTAATACTTTTGTTTGTCTTTTTTATCTCCCCCCCCCCCTTTTTCCCCCTTGTTTTGATGTTGTCTTTTTACCCTTTAACGTAGACTAGCAGGACAGCTTGTAAGACAGGCAGTAATGCCTAAATGCTTTATCCTGAATAAAAAACGTTCATCATCATCATCATCTCTCCAGGATAGCTGAATGGTTGAGCGTTGGACTCTCAATGTTCGGGTCGTGAGTTCGAATCCCGGCTGGGACCAAATAATTATTTCTGCTGGCCTTTTTCTCGTTGCCTCCTCTCTCTCTCTCTCTCTCTCTCATACACACACACACACACACACACACACACACACACACACACACACACACACACACACACACACACACACACACACTCGTGACATATCAGTTTAGGTTCACAAAAATTGTCCAGTCAAGGGTGGGTGGGTGTTTAAATGTTTAACGTCCGTTTTTCTCCAAATGTAGTCTGCACTGAAGCCCGGAAACCTTAGCAGATGGGTCAGAGAGAGAGAGAGAGAGAGAGAGCCCCGAGAGAGAGAGAGAGCCCCGAGAGAGAGAGAGAGAGAGAGGCAGAGAGAAAGATTCAATAATCGTCTGACATCCCTCGCGCCAGACATACCCCGAGGCAATCAACCTGAACGAACCTTATCAAAATGCAGATGAAGACAAGATTAAATTCGACATCAGTGTCACCGCTGTACCCAGGACAGGGTCAGAAAAATACCCTGTGGCTATATCCTTTTCAGGTTGGAATTTGACTTTGCATTCTTCCTTCAGTATATGGAAGCAAAATTTATTTTAATATAATTTAATGTTATGTGTGAGATCGTTATTTGTCGGCTTGTACGTGTGTCGTCAGTGGCGCCAACATGAGGGAGCGTTGTGACGTAACTTGAAAATTACGTCACTAAAGATGCGTTGTTGGTTAACTATTTCTTCGATAATATTATCTTGTTCTGCGACCAGTCACATTGCTTCAGCACCCTTCCACAGACCAGACAAAAACTCCGACAAACAAACAAACAGCCTCATAAAAATTATGAGAAAATTGACTGAAACACGTTGAGTGGGGTGAGTATGACGAAACATGCACGTATGACGTAACATTAGTGCGTAATATTTAATTTACGTCATAATGACGCGCATTTGGTAAAATATTCTGCCACTATCTTCTCGTCCATGCAGACACATCTATGGACTAGTCTGACAGTCGCTAGTTAACCGCGCACTCGATGACTCCTTCCCGTTCTGTCTTTTCCTGATGTACCATCGGCACGGCGACAATTTACAACCACGCGTAACTTACAGTGTCGACTTTTGATCTTCTCGGCATCGCGGTCTTTGATTTGACACCAATCCTGGTGACTATATATCACATGAACGTTCCTTCTCTACCGACAGGCGTCACACGGACTTTCTAAACACTTTCACAGTCAACTGGAAAGATCTGCCTATCTGCCTCTCTCCTACGTGAAAAACACAAAACAACAAGACGTGTGGGTGGAGGAGGGGGGGGGGGAGTGGTGGGAGGGGTATGTTAGAACAGCCGTGGTTCCGGTCATATAAAAAAACAGGGTTGGTACATGCTCTCTCTCTCTCTCTCTCTCTCTCTCTCTCTCTCTCTGTTTGGTTTGGTGTGTTTAGTTTGGTGTGTTTGGTTTGGTTTGGTTTGGTTTGGTTTTGTGTGTGTGTGTGTGTGTGTGTGTGTGTGTGTGTGTGTGTGTGTGTGTGTGTGTGTGTAAATATATTGTAAATATAATATAATTGTAAATATATTTTTTCATGTTCACTTTTTTAAAAGCACTCAGAACTGCTATGAACTAATAGGTTAGAGCGCTACATAAGTTTTCTCATTGTGTTTGGTAGGGCTCGTAGGACTGCCGACAGTTTTGGTACCAAATGAAAAGGCTTTTTCGCATCCAGGGTTAGTTTGTGCGCTAACTGGCTGCAGGCGAACATAATGAATGACGTCATTGTTTGTATTTTCAGAACAAATGACATCAACCCACTTTAAAAAATATTTAAAAAAAAAATATTTAAACAAAACTTCCAAAAAAACAAATTCCACGCTTCAGCACTAAGACCGGCGAAGGATGACATGCTGTCCGCTTTCGCAGCACGAAGTTTAGTTAGTTTAGTCCTCTTTATTCCCTGGGGAACATAGGGCTGCAACCACACTCCGCCAGCGCACTCGGTTCTGGGACGCCCTCTTTAGTTCGGCCCACGTCGTTCCGGCGGCCTTGGCTTCAGCGTCCGTACTCCTCCGCCAGGTCTGCTTCGGTCGGCCCACTTTGCGCTTTCCCTGGGGGTTCCAATCAAGGGACTGCCTGGTGACATTTGATGTTGGCTTTCGCAAAGTGTGTCCGATCCATCCCCATTTCCTTTTCTTGATCTCCTGCTCGATGGGGACCTGTCTTGTTCCCTCCCAGAGGTCTCGCAGCACGAAGGGTACCTCAGTTTTGAGCTGCATCATTCGGGATTCGTCAGTACGAAGTGTCTTTCAGGTCAGTAGGGCCAGTAGTGGTGTCATACAGAAAGGAACGTGGAACACTGTAAGGTTCTCGCAGTATCAAAGGGTTTGGTCAAGTGGTTATCGCAAAGCGTCTGCTGCTGGTTGCTCAGGTTCACATCTCCTGGTACTAAAACTTACATTATTTTGTTTGTTGTTGGTGTCATGGCGGTGTTTGTTTGTATGCTTGTTTGTTTGTATTTTAGTTTGTTTTTGTTGAAGGCGGGGGGAGGGGGGGGGGAAGCCAGGACAGTGGAACTGGTACAGCGCTGGACACTACTCAGTGCTCGGGTTGTGAGTTCAAATCCCGGCTCAGAGCGAAAAACCTGTGCTGGCCTTTTCCTCGCTGTCCTGTCTTTGATTTTACCCATGTGTGATGGAAGAGGACGTTTAAACCGGAACCAGCCAGCCAATTGTGTTGACTGGCACTGTTTTACAAAACTCACACATTAACTGACACCATCTAAAGGGCAGCAGATAAAATAAGATACGACTAATAATTATTTTATGCTTTGTCATGTCTAAAGACACAAACAAACAACAATAAAAAGAACACACCAGCCCTACTCTTTTCACTTTCCGATAACGGCTTTGGTGAATCTGAAACGCTGTCATGAGTTACCTGCCCTATGTAACTCTTGGCACTCGGAGACAATTTTTTACTCATATCTGTGATCATGGCGCCCTCCTGTTTCGCTCCCAGCAAAAGGACAGTTGTAAGTGTGCCGCTTATTTGCTTGTACTTGAGGAAGGCACGGTCTGTGAAATGAATCAGGACAGGGTCAGCCTTACACACGGTGAGAGGTTATTTACTGGATTAGATCAGAAACTACAAAGAGTTCTTCTGTCCTAATCTGACTGAATGCAAGTTGACGGAGCGAGCGAGCGAGCGAGAGAGAGAGATAGAGCCGATACAAACACTTCGACTTTTTTGTGAGGAGGACAAACACTTCTTCGACTTTTTTGTGAGGAGGTAGGTAAGTGTGTGCATTTGAGAGAGAGAGAGAGAGAGCACAACAATTGTACAAGATTGTGTGTGTGTGTGTGTGTGTGCGTGTGTGTGTGTGTGTGTGTGTGTGTGTGTGTGTGTGTGTGTGTGTGTGTGTGTGTGTGTGTGACAGACAGACAGACAGACAGACAGACAGACAGAAAAAGACTGACTGACAGACAGACTGAATGACTGACTAGATAGTGCCTTGTACTCATAATCATACACATCTACTTACAC
Source organism: Batillaria attramentaria (assembly GCA_018292915.2). Classification (NCBI taxonomy): domain Eukaryota; kingdom Metazoa; phylum Mollusca; class Gastropoda; family Batillariidae; genus Batillaria; species Batillaria attramentaria. Next base: position 638,223 of record JACVVK020000239.1, read on the forward strand.
TACGAGCTGCCGTTCTAATCTAAGTTACCAAAGCCATAGAAAAATAACACGACTAATAGATAGATAGGTGGGTGAGAGAGAGAGAGAGAGAGAGAGGAAACTCTCCCACTGTTCTGGACAAGAACCAAAACCCAGCGATGCACCCAGCAAAAACACTGGAAAATCACGTCACAAAATCTTGTTTATGACCCCCGTTTACTGTGCCAGCGATGCAAACATGATTTCCAGACTTGTCTTACACATACTTTGGCCACTCGCGCCTAGCAGTGCAGTATTTCACACAAGATGCCGAAAAAAGAAGGAAAAATGCGTAGCTTAAAATTGTTTGACCCAGTGCTGTGGATGTACAGTCGTGTTGACCTGTGGCGGGAAAAGAGCCCCCCCCCCTCTTCCCCCTTCCCCCTCCCTCCCCTCTTCCCGTTCCCGACCACCCCATCCCCAAACCTCAATTTTATTGTGATTGTAAAAATCACAAGAGCGGGGAATGATACACAGCAACTCCACCCGAAACAACTTGACAACAACAACAGCTACAAACACAAATAGAAATGGGGGAACCCCCCCCTCCCCCCCCCCACACACACACACCCTCTCCCCCCCCCCCACCCCCCCCCCCCAAAAAAAAATAAAAAATAAAAAAAATGCGTAACACCCCTAAACAAATTGTCGGACGGGCGTGCGGATACAATTGTGGCTATATGCCGGGTGAGCGGGTACAAGTAGCGGGTGGCTATAGAACCTGTCACGCGGCACCCTGCTACCTTGGCGACTGTATCACGCTGATGTGGCGGCGCCATCTCTACTTCTCAACTCATGGTGTACGGCGACACGAAACGCAGCACATGGGCGACAGTACGGACTTGCAGTTGTTCAAATGTAAAGCGAGAGAGCCATGAACAGAGAGCATGCGTGAGTATTACGCGTAGTATGTATAATTATGCGCTCTGCCATGTAGACCCCGACACTACCAGGGCTCCAATATCCTTGACGGACATCGGCCACGGACCGAATCATTCATTTACATTTTATCACCATCATCACTAGTAGTAGTAGTAGTAGTAGTAGTAGTAGTAGTAGTAGTAGCAGTACTAGTTGTTGTTCAATGGCCACAAGAACTAAACTATGGACCCTTTCACTAAATAGTTGAAAAAATACAAGGCAAAGAACAACAACAACAACAACAAAAGCAACAAAACAAACAAACGAACGAATGAACGAATGAATGAATGAACGAACAAAACAAAACAAAACAAAACAAAACAAAACAACCCCTCCCCCCCCCCCCCAAAAAAAAAAAAAAATATATATATATATATATATATAGACAATTAATTTTAAGGGCTCTCTCCAATACACTAGCAAACGACAAGTGTACGCGGTTAGCAGAAGTAGTCTCCCCTCCCAGAGGTCGCTTCCATCCTTCATCACAAGCGTCTTTCTGACTACAGATTATCCAGACGTTTGCGTATCAGCCGGTTGTCTCCGTTCAGGTGTTTTATATCGTCTCCCACAATCAGTGAATTTCAGCCTACACGATAGAGGGTTGCTCACACACACAAAATTACAACCCGTTGCGCCACCAAGGCCCCACACTGAATACAGTGTTACAACAGAGCCATGTCTACAACCACCTAACACAGAAACAGGTCCCCACTCAGTAGAAGTTGACTTGAAACAGTACTGAGAGATTTATGACCTCCCCCGTTTGTCGAGACTATAAAGACGACGATAAAGGGAAGAATGTTTTATTTGTTCCATGCAAGGTTTACTAAGGGCATGGTCGGTTCGTTATGCCCCAAAACATGAAAGGACATTTCTGTTCAGAGGATTTTTGTCTGGTTGTTATTTCGTCCACCTGTCCTGTTTGTTTCAACGCGTTTCAGGTGTGAGATGCAAGGTTTGAATGGCCTGAAGAAGACAATTACAACCACAGACAAAACGAAACAATAAAAATAAAAAAATTCAATGCTAGCAGCTAAATATGAATGAAGCAAACATTGTTCACGGCAAGTCCAAGACTCTCTCTCTCTCTCTCTCTCTCTCTCTCTCTCTCTCTCTCTTGCGTAGGCGATGATTCCACCAACTGTCGTTGTCCGACAATAATTTTTATGATAATGTATGCGCTGGTATGTCGTAAAATTGACGGGAAATTTCCTACGACTGCCGTAAACAGGCCAGGTCCTCAGGTGTCGACTGCTCACCTGTACCGCATTAAAGCAAGGGGAGGGAGGAGGCGGGGAGGGGAGGGGGAGGGAGGCAGATGCCAAGAGACAGTAGGGGACATCTCCGTCTTTCTGTGCAAGTGGAGGGCTCGCTAACATTATAGTTTCATAGTCTGTACGCGAATCTTATGGGCGAACAGTTTAGCTGCGGTGAGTACCTTGGTATTGTAAGTTCTAGTTGTGTATATATAACCACAACTCCTGCATGCCCCCTCCATCGCAACCCCCCCTCCCCACACACACACACACACACACACACACACACACACACACACACACACACACACACACACGGTTCTTCCACAGCTCTTACTGCAGGAAATACGAGTATTATCAAAGTACAAAACTCCCACTAAGCCAAACTTAAATCCACACAGATAGAAATTGTTTATGTGTTTCTTTGTTTGTTTGTTTGTTTGTTTGTTTTTTAATTGAGGCCAATGGTGGACAACCCCAAACTGACTTGGTAGGAAAAGAGTTAACAGAAACAGCGTAGCATCCTCCAACCCGTTACATCCAAGAAAAGTAACCCACTCTACAATACCCTGGGACCTACACACAAATGGAATCTTGTTCCATTTTGTGGGGAACAACAGCAACAACAACAACAACAACAAGGTAAATGATAGAGGTATGTGAAGCAATATGAAAAGAAGGAAGACGGAGGAGAGGAGTCAGTACGCGTCTGAATTCTCAGACGAGGTGTGTCACGTGACAGTGACCCATGAAGACGTACGACGCAACCCTGACACCGCTACATCCGATTAAGAAAATAGTGCGTCACACTGTGCCGTGCCTAGAGTCCCAGTTAAACAGGGCGGTTATTGTCAGCACACACACACACACACACACACACACACACACACACACACACACACACACACACACACACAATCATCATTAGCTTGCTTTACGTCCTATGGCCTCTATGTGCGAGACCGCTGCAGACTGCGTAATAGTGGCTTGAAGTGGCTTCTACTGATCTGAACATTTCAAGCAAAAATGCAATTTTTCCATGCGCTTTTAAGAGATCACTAACTGCTCCAAGGTACCTCAAACACCATCAGTGAAAACGCACAGTAACCCATTCCTTCCGTCACAACACTACTCAAAAAAAAAAAAAAAAAAAAAACATGGCAGGCGGACACGCACCGCGCCGAGCCGACACGCTGCACGATGTGCGTCTCTCGATTATGTTCGAAAACCAACAGCTGTCAGGGAGAAAATTTGCTTTTGTAAATAATGAGGTACCTGACGGGCCGTTGGTACAAAACTGCGCCGCTAGGGAGCGCTCAAGCGGGTAATGTCATTCATAAGTTTGTTGGGGGTTTTTTTTTGCTAGAGAGGGGCTCGGACACTATGCTGAGAACGTAGCTGACAAGACTACAGGAATCCGGTGAACGCTCGTCGGGAGGAAGAGAGAAGAACAGAGTTCAGAATGGGGGGAAATCTCGAGCGAGTCTTTAACTCTTAAGAGCCCAAGCCCACCCCCACCCTCCACCCCTTCCCCTTCCTGCCCACTATACGATACGGATAATAATATTAATAATAATGAATACTTATTTGCGCTTATTCTCTGTGAGCTCTAAGCGCTTACAGAGGTAAAATAACTAAAAGAAACTAAAAACCACTAGAAAGATAAAAAGCACTAAAATAGCTAAAAGAACACACACACACACACACACACACACACACACACACACACACACACAGTGTCTGTTATTCACTCATCATTGTTGCTGTGCTGAAAACAGGTGTGTCTTAATGGACGTTTTAAAGCTGGGGACTGAGTCTGTTTGTCGAATGGTTATAAAGAACAAGCCACAGCACACCAGTAGGAGCCACTTCAAACCACTGTAACACAAGGCGTGGGCCTTCCCAGCTAGGCCCGAGACCGCTGCAGATTGCACAATAGTGGCTTGAAGTGGCTTCTAGTGATCTGAAGATTTCAATTAAAATTGCAGTTTTTGCATGGGCATTTAAGAGTTAAAGGCCCATTTTTCAAGATTTTTAGGCTCACAGATCGTTCTGAGCTGGTGTGGTAGTCAGTGTCTGACATCGTACCACTCACACACCTGCACAGTAACAGCATCTCAAAAGCTGGTACTGAGCCAACATAAGGCCTCACGCCGTGACGCAAATATCACTGAAGAACTGAAGGAGTCAGCTACAGGCTAGACACCACAAGAGCCGAAATGACAATAAGGAAAGTTCTGAATGCAATCCACTGGTGTCTGCTGGTCGTGCGAACAAGAAATGCAACGGCCTGAAGCTATTCTAGTAGGCCATGGCCTCAAGGCTGTGACGAACGCTTTGCTTTTCGCCTTGCGATGTTATACCAACCACCAAACCAAGCCCGCAAGATTTCTTAGTGTAGATATGTCGGCACATGCGCCTTTAACGCTAAGAATGACCTGAGGTATTGGGGTTAAATACGCAATCCCCGCAGGCCAGGTGCAAGAATGACAAACTTCGCTAATCAGGAAGCGGTTACATGTTAGAAATGTTCCAGCACATCCGGGTCTTTGTGTTCTTGTTAGGAGTTTTTCTTCTTTTGTTTTTTTGTTTTTGTTTTTTTGTTTTCACGCACCTAATGACAGTACACGGCAGAAAGAGAGCTCAAGCCGATTGACCTCGATCACAAAGATTAGTTTCTTTGATCTAATTTACACAGGTGTTCAATTACAGCATGTTGCAAGCCCTTCACTCAGGGTGCAAAGAGTTTGATCACATTAATTTTGTCAAGATTTAACGTTATTCAAGTAACACACAGCGGCAAATGAGGTATAGCTTGCACGCTGTGTGTTTTTACTACCTTAATATCCCTCTCGGGAAATTCCGGCTGCTTCTCCCGAGGAAAACGCATCGTCACGGATTAGCACCACCCACCTGCCTAACCTTGAATGTTGCTGGGGAGGAAAAGCCGGAGGACCGGTAGACAAATCCCCGGTGAGAAGTCCGGGAGCCAGAGCTACCTATTCCCCCCCCCCCTCCCCCGAGGGCGAGAGGGTTAGAAAGAGGGAGAGAGAGAGACTGGGAAGGGGGAGGGGGGAGGGAGCTGAGAGAGTCACAGAGAGAGAGAGAGAGAGAGAGAGAGTCGATGAGGTAATGATATGTCTCCAACAATCACCTCCCCTGACTCACCATCAAAACTTACCCATGCCAAACCGCAGTGTCAACTTTGAGCTATTATGTGTCTCTCGTTTTACACACACCATCATTCCCAACATGTTTTCTCACCGACACCTACAGAGTTGCGGCCCGTATATATTCCCCTTGCCACCCGCTAGAGGGGGCTCTGTCTCCGTACCGCGCGCGCACACATTTACAACAGACACTGTCCTGGTGAGACGCGAATCACTGAATACTGAAGTGGAAATTTATATTCTTCGGGCCAGGAGATGAATCCTAAAACAGACTTGGTGATATGGGGTGTGTAGTGTGGGGGTGAGTTTAGATGGAGGGGGGGGGGTGTTGTTAGAGTGAATGGTGTTGCCGGCTGGTTCAGAAGTCAGTAGAGTCAAGTTTGCTGGTGGTTGCACGGGGATAATATTGATGTGATTTGAAACACACACACACACACACACACACACACACACACACACACACACACACTGTCAATTAAAGGAGTGAGCCCCCAGAATTCAGCCAATCGCGCGCCATGGCATAATGAGCACAACACATGGCATGGTCTGGCAAACTTTTTTGCCAGACACTACAAAGAGGGAAGCACATGTAATTTGATACGATCCATTGACGTCATTTGAGGAAAAAGACCAATATTACGTCAATCTCTTTCATCTTGAAGTCACCCCTGTTTCCATAAAATGACGTCATGCACGTACAGTGTTTTGCCAATACAGGCAGAGTAAAGGGGAGGGGCTTTGTCCTCGGAGCTTGTCGAGTGGAGTCGTCTATTGTTAAGGCCATAGCTGTGGCATTTGCCAGGTGCGTGTGGCGGACTTGGGGGAACGTGCTGACGGGAGGTTTCAGGAGGCTAGTCGTAAGGCAGGTACCTAATTGGTAAGCAGGTCAATGCCTCCACTGCCAGAGTGCGAGCCGACGCCAGTTTCAGTGGTAGCCGCCATCTTGACCAGGTTTCGTATATCACGCCGGGTTAACAGGGGAATATGTATGAATATGTAAGCGCAAAATACGTCCCTATCACATGGACCTCCGTAGCAGCATCCCGCCATCACCCTCATCATCATGCGTATTTAAAAAAAGAAATGCCCCAGCTTCCAGGCTCTCCGTGGATTCCACTCACGACGTTGAAGAAATTTATACATTTACCACTGGAGCTGGCGAAAAGTTGGGGCAGGACATGAATAAATTGATAATTGATTCATTTCTTAGTTTATAAATAAATAAAATTTACATAAGTGTGTACTCACCGCTCTGCCAGCAGCGAAGTTGTGCTCGTCCATCATGGCCTTGGTGGACTTCTTAACTTTCCCCTTTTTGGACCTCAGTGTGGGGTCTGTGAAGCGCTCACCGAAATACATCCCAAAGTGGACGTCATCGCCACAGCCGCCCCATTTGAACGTCCCGCTTGGGGCACTGTTTGGGAGAATGCCACAGCTGCATTTTGTCGTTACTCCGATGCTGCAAGCCCTGGCTACTGTGTGAACAAGCGCTGCTGATGCTATTCCGTATACATAGGCTTTTTCTCTTGTACCTGGAACATGACACAGACGTTCAGTTTTAGTTCCTTTCTGGATAATAATAAGATAAATGGTATTTGTAGGGCGAGTTGAACTTCGAAAAATTGATTCGTAGTGAAACTGCCAACACATACTGTTTTTAACGTAAGCTGTCATTTAAACACATGCAAACTTACATCCACAAAAAACATAAACGCACACATACATAACCAAACACCATAATTTTAAATACTGGGAAAAGATTGTACATCCTTTAATCAACTGTCCCTTAGAACAGTACACAGTCAACATATTTCTGTATGATACATATTATATCTGTTGTTTTTAAAAACAAGTCAGTGTTTGTAGGGCGCATTTCTTTACAATCAAACTCAATGCACCACTCACTCACCGACACTCACGCACATTTTACAAAGATGGACAGACATGCACTGGTGAAACTGATTACACAGGAAATTACTGGAAGGCTTTGCGAAATAGGAACGTTTTAAGATTCAGTGCTCTTAAAAACAGTGTAGACGCATTTCTCAGATTTGTCCTAAAGAGGAGAAACGGTCGTGCTCATTTGATAAGACGGCCAATTATCAATGTGATGACAATGTCCGTTTATACCTCATACACACAGGATTTCTCTTTTGTACCAGGAAATTCAACAGAAGCGCAATGTCATTAATTCCTTAGACCTCGTAATGATTACTGGACAGAACTGCGTGTACATATTTGACCCGATATCAATCCGATCTGATGATAGTAATAATCAGTTTATATTCCGAACACACAAGCTTTTCATTGGATCACATTGTCAGTTATTTCTTATTCTGTACTGGACGGTCGGGGGAGGGGGGTTGAATGAAAGTATCGAGAAACTCTTGAAGTCCAAGCACATGATCAAAACAGTGAGACATGTGGATGGTCCCATGTATTTTCAAGTTATGGCTGATTTAAAAAAAAATGAAATACTCAGCGCTGGAACTGCGTATCATCAAATACCTTAAACAGGAATGAAACTAACATACCAGGAACATACACATCCCTGTGACATAAGGACATGTGAAAGAAACTAGAGAAAAACATGTGTTTTAACCCAAATACGTTTGACGGTTTAAAGCTCGCAACACATGTACATCAGTTGTACAACCTACATCGTGACTCTGACACTATGTCGCCATGTTGTTTGGTGGAAACAGAAATAAGCCCACCGCAATACATACAATAACATGCTAACTTGGACAACCGCGTTTTTCACTCCACGGCAACCAGTGTACATAGCTTGTGACACCTTGTCATTCTAACAGGTAATTTCCTTCTCAGATTTGGTAAGGTGTGAAAATTGCACGTTGCAACAGAGACGGGGAATTTTTTTTTTTTTTTTTTTTTTTTACTTTTGCCTATAAGGTAGACGTCACTGTTCTGGCCTTAAACGGGGTGTTCAAGTAGCTGCTTCTGAAATTATGCACTCGTGTTTACAAGTGCACGTGTTTGCCGCTACGCGCGCGTGTGTGTGTGTGTGTGTGTGTGTGTGTGTGTGTGTGTGTGTGTGTGTGTGTGTGTGTGTGTGAGAGAGAGAGAGAGAGAGAGAGAGGCACTTTCATGGATGCAGTGTTACAAAATATGCACAACCCATAACCCACCTAACCCTCCCCCCTCCCCCACCTCACCCCAACCCCCCCCCCCTCCAAAAAAAAAAAAAAAAAAACTCACCTCAATCACATAAAATTTAAATCCAGTGACAATAAACTTGCCACCGACCTTGAAGAACTTACCTGACCCGAAAAAGTTTTTCATTAAGAAGCAGACAGCCCTTCCCACCCGTGTGTTATACCCGTAATAACCCAGCAGTGGCGCCGTATGGGTAGGAACGGTGCTTTTCACGTATTCCGCAAGAATGAACAAGGACGGACGTTAGGTATGAAACATACATGGTGGCGAACTTCCCCTTTCCACGGCGGTTAACCAAAATGGCAGGGCCCGTATGTAAAACTCGAGGTTAATTTAATCCACGGCTACGGGCCTAACCTAGACTAGGATAAAGGAAACCCCAAAACAAAATTAAATTTTAAAAAAAGGAAGTGAAGAAAGAAAGACAAAAATCCTTCAATAACGGCATAGGCACCTTGCTGGAATGGACCCGCTCCCTGATTTGCAACCCCCCCCCCCCCAAAAAAAAAACCAAACAACCAACAACAACAGAAAATTTAACCCTAGAGCTAGCTTAGTTCGAGGTTAGACTCTAACCCGGGGCTAAACTCCCTAACCCCGACTTTTACATGCGGGCCCAGATTTTGTTTTCCTTCCTGCTGATACATCAATTTAAACGGACTAATTCCATCTTTGCAAACCCAACCTATGTTTTGGTACAGTCTCGCTCGTGAGTGCGCCTGTACGCTAGAAA
>JACVVK020000239.1:655000-717500 GCA_018292915.2 Batillaria attramentaria
CGAGAACACATAGTCACAGTCATCGTTCTTGTCGAGGTCGTTTTACAAAGATCAGTTTCAGTCAAGAAGAGGTCGTTAGTCCCAGTGTTCGAGACGACCTCGCAATGGAAAAGCAGTCATCTGTCATTGCGAGGTAGTAATTGTCGCAGAGACTGATTTCGTCTTGACTGAGATCGTCCGACGATGGCGAGGTCGTAATACAAAGATTTCATGGTGAGGTAGGTCATCTCTCATTGCGAGGTCGTGATACAGAGATTTCGTCTTGAGATCGTCCGACAGTCCACTACTTCGCAATGAAAAAACAAGTCAAGTTTCCTGGCGAGGTCGTAATACAAAGATTTCATGGTGTGGTAGGCCAACAGGGCTGGTGGAGGAAGGGGGGGGGGGGAGTGGTGGCGAGGTCAGTGAGGTATGATTGGAGGCACGCGCCTTGCACGCACCACATAATGGGAGGTGCTCTCCACCGCGAGATGTCGGGAGAGAAAACTACAGCAAAGTAAACAAATCTCATTGACGCGTCGAAACCTGACCCTGACAAGTGAAATAGAGGCTGTTCTTACTTACTTACAGAGAGAGAGAGAGAGAGAGAGAGAGAGAGAGAGAGTGCACCAAAACTCTATTTAACCTCTCGGGTTCCCCGCTCCCCCCTCTCCCCCCCCCCAAAAAAAAAGGCTTAAAAATGGCGAACAAGCGGTATCAATTCTGACACTGCGATGGGGACCCTGCCCAGGGTAAGAAAACAATTCTGACTGGAGATCAAAATATACGCGTTGGAGAATTCCCGACACACACACACACACACACACACACACACACACACACACACACACACACACACACATCGTTGTAAGCCCGGTTTGAGTCGATTATGGGAGCCATGTTTGGACGATAAATTATGATCAAAGTTAACATGAGTGAGTGAGTGAGTTTTTAGGGCTTAAAGCCGCGCAAGCCACAAAGACTAATTCGCGGCTGTCAAAGTTAACATAGTTATGAGTTCAATAGGTCATTTATGAGAGAACAGACAGACAGACAGACAGACAAACTGGCTGACAGACAAGAGGGCGGGCATTAAACCATGAGTAAAGCAGGCACATTGCCCGAAGACAAGACAACCTTCGTACTAAAATAAGCGATAGCATTAGTAAACAAATCATATACGCAGGAAAACCATGTTTATGCTAGATATTCTATGCCCTGGGGCCGAGGTCACGACGCGAACGCAAATTTCTTTGCGCAAATGGGTTGCGGATCGTAAGTTCGTACGTGGCTACGTGAAAACTATCTCTTCCGCTAGTTGGCCGGTCACGACGCGCACTTACTGGAAACGGTGTCACGTACGGGATATTTTTAGATAGGTGTGGGACCCCCGGGATTCCCACGGAAAACACCATCACGTGACCTGCACAAATTCTCCCTCCAGCGTGAAGCGTGAAAGAGTAGAGGGGGTGTGTTCAGTACGCGTTCACTACAGAATTTAAGTTGATCGAGTCATGTTTATCTGCCGTAGCGTCAGGTTAAATGCGTGGCATGTATGTGGAGAGTGTGATCAGGAGAGCATGCAGGTCGCATATAGACCGCTCCCTAGCAGTCTCTATCTCAACATTGGACGGACTACAACCAGTAGAAGCATTTACTGCACGTACAAACCGTATGTAGCAGGCTCACTGGCAAGAAAACCAACGGAATGAACCTCAATCAAAGAACAACGAAAAACGAAAGAGTAGAGGATAACAACAACATCAACAAAACTCTCCACATACATGCCACGCATTTAACCTGACTTGCTACGGCAGAGAAACATGACTCGACCATAACTCTGAATTCGGAACCCGCACATTTCGGGTCCACAACACAATGAACTGAACGCGCCCCCTCTACACTCAAGTGAGTCGTCCTACAGCAGATCGCACAATTCCTGCAGGTCTCTCCTTCTAAATCTAAACCTTTGAAGCATGTCCACATCGTCGTACGAGTCAAAAGGGTTAGTACGATCGCGGAACACCCTTTCCCGTCGCAATGCTCTTCTCATTTGCAGTTGGTAAATCAAGCGGGCCGCCATTTTTCAGATCTACGCAAAGGCTACGGCACCTTTCCGACACCCTCCTAGGTGGTGTACAATACGCAAGGGTTTCCGAGCGGCCGTAACTCTGCGCAAACGTCATGGAGCCGTGGTCACGACGCGAACGCAAATTTCTTTGCGCAAATAGGTTGCGGATCGTAAGTTCGTATGTGGCTACGTGAAAACTATCTCTTCCGCTAGTTGGCCGGTCACGACGCGCACTTACTGGAAACGGTGTCACGTACGGGTTATTTTTAGATAGGTGTGGGACCCCTGGGATTCCCACGGAAAACACCATCACGTGGCCTGCACAAATTCTCCTTCCAGCGTGCGAAGCGTGAAAAAGTAGAGGGGGTGTGTTCAGTACGCGTTCACTACAGAATTTTTGATCGAGTCATGTTTATCTGCCGTAGCGTCAGGTTAAATGCGTGGCATGTATGTGGAGAGTGTGATCAGGAGAGCATGCAGGTCGCATATAGACCGCTTCCTAGCAGTCTCTATTTCAACATTGGACGGACTACAACCAGTAGAAGCATTTACTGCACGTACAAACCGTATGTAGCAGGCTCACTGGCAAGAAAACCAACGGAATGAACCTCAATCAAAGAACAACGAAAAACGAAAGAGGAGAGGATAACAACAACATCAACAAAACTCTCCACATACATGCCACGCATTTAACCTGACTTGCTACGGCAGAGAAACATGACTCGACCATAACTCTGAATTCGGAACCCGCACATCTGAGTTTCGGGTCCACAACACAATGAACTGATGAGACCTGCATTGACAGGCATACGATCAAAACGGTGGTGGCTGATCAGTGAGGACTGACCGAGTGCGTTCAGCACTGAACTAGTCCGAAACACACACAACAAATGTTAACCCACAAATCAACCCACGATGTGTGTACGGCCGGCCATACAGGCCTTTGCATTGCAGGGTGCGTAGTGAACTGAACGCGCCCCCTCGTGATCTACACGGGTACCTCAAGTCGTCCTACAGCCGGCAGATCGCACAATTCCTGCAGGTCTCTCCTCCTAAATCTAAACCTTTGAAGCATGTCCACATCGTCGTACAAGTCAAAAGGGTTAGTACGATTGCGGAACACCCTTTCCCGTCGCAATGCTCTTCTCATTTGCAGTTCAGGTAAATCAAGCGGGCCGCCATTTTTCAGATTTACGCAAAGGCTACGGCACCTTTCCGACACCCTCCTAGGTGGTGTACAATACGCAAGGGTTACCGAGCGGCCGTAACTCTGCGCAAACGTCATGACCACCCAATTTTATCACAAATCGTAAGTTACGGACCATCGCGTGCGTAAATCGGTGGCGGAAAAGTTACGAACGCGTCGTGACCACGGCCCATGACCACCCAATTTTATCACAAATCGTAAGTTACGGACCCTCGCGTGCGTAAATCGGTGACGGAAAAGTTACGAACGCGTCGTGACCACGGCCCCTGAAGCTTAAACTGACCGGTCAAATGACAGATAATCTACGATTCCATGAATGAGTGTCGTTTTCAACTGGCAAAATTAATGCGAGAGTGATTTTGGTGGCAAGGTTCTAGGAGAGCAGCAGACAAGTCTTGAAGATCTTTTCAGGAAGGCAGAGCAGACAGGAAAGGAAGGGAGATCTTTTCAGAAGCCGCTGAACACCCCGTTTTCCCGTTTTTCCGTGGTTTAAACTTCTCCTTTCTGGCTTACGTTTTCAGATCCCTCAGTTTAGACTCAATCGAAGCCAGGCTGGACTTTTCGTTTGCTCCATCTTCGATCAGAGTTCTCAGCAAGGAAGGATCTTTCCGCCATTTTCCTCTGATGTCTTTTGCCACCCACGACATTGTGTGTGTGTGTGTGTGTGTGTGTGTGTGTGTGTGTGTGTGTGTGTGTGTGTGCATTCTACTCGAATTTACCCCCTTTGTGATAATAAGCTCTTCTTATTCTTCTTCTTCTTCTGCGTTCCCTGGATAATAAGCTGATTGATTGATTGATTGATTGATTGATTGATTGATTGATTGATTGATTGATTGATTGATTGATGGATGGATTGATTGATTGATGGATGGATGGATGGATGGATGGATGGATGGATATCCCTGGCCTGTTTGGCGTTGTAATATTCCCGAACCAGATATCAAAGTTTCATCAGAAACATTTCACCTACTACCAGTGAGTTAGCCTTCTGCGTATTCCCTGGAGCAGAACTCAGTGTACATGTTTAATGGCTTTTGTAAGCTGCCTGATGATTGTTCAGTGCTGTCTACATTCACTGATGTCATGCATAATGTGACCCCGTTCTCAAGAAATGGCGGATAAGTCAGTCGTACCGTGGCCTTTCGCGCAAACCACAGAGAAAGTGCTTGCGGTCTGCCTTTGCCACCATTACCCGCGCCGGGGGTTTTAGAAGTACAAATGCCATTCTTATGTCCAATTAAAACCCACTTTTGCCTCATTATAAATATGTGTGTACCTCAATATTGAAAGAGCCGACTCATTCATCCACCATTTTGTGAGAACAGGTTACCGGTGACTACTGAAATTAAAAATTATATACTTCTATATTCTGAATCGTTGATGATTCAACCATCCGTGTCGGATACATTTTGGCCATGCACTTACATTTTTTTTAAAGTAAAATTGAAATGCACTACTTAAAGCCTCTCCCCCTCCCCCCTTCCTCCCTCCCTCCCCCCTCCACATAATCAGTTACAAGCCCCCACAATGCAGCAGGTTTACGACAACGAAATGCTTCCGTTTCTCTGAAGGAGGCAAAAGTGTTTGCTTCAAGAGCGTTCTGAGATGTTTCTGGCTTTCCCTCCAGTCGTTCAGAGGCAGTGTGGAGTTGTGGCAACCCCTGCTGCTAAGTTTAGAGAGCCTATTTCAGCGAGCTACTCCGAGGCATCAATCTCCCCCACTCCAACTGCCTGTCTGCATTCACGAAACAGAAAGAAAGCGCAGGTTTTGAAGAGTCCTGTTGAGGAGACATCGACCGCGATGGCTCAATGGGAAACTATGTGTGTGTGGTGTGTGTGTGGTGTGTGTGTGTGTGTGTGTGTGTGTGTGTGTGTTTTCAAGAACATACACTGATGCACGTACATCTCTCGAAAAAAAACCTACATTGATACACTGATATACATCTTTCAATCCTACATCCACCGCACATGCATTACATACACCCCCCCCCCCCCCACACACACACACCTCCCAACCTACACACAGAGAAGACAAACAAACAACTCAATACAAAGACACACGCACACATACAACACAAGCAAGGCAAAAAATCACAAACGGTTCTTGTTGTTAAACAGTTACTGACTTTCCAAATGTTAGTCAAGCCCATCCATGTCTGCATGCAGAAATAATTGCGTGGCAACCGTTTGTTTTCTGTGCTGGATTTTGTGCTGGAAGAGGTTTAGATTACTTATTGTGAAACCTCCCCCCCCCCCCCTCACACACACTCTTCAAGAATAAATTCGGTTCAATTGTCCAGTTGCACCTTAAACAGCAAACTTTAAAAGTTCTCTCTCTCTCTCTCTCTCTTTGACTGAAATAGTTACTTAAATTTTACAAACTCACTGAATCTCTGGAAAGTGACACCGAGTCATTCCTAACCATCCATGAGCTACCGTGAATGAATAACCCACCAGGATAACCCACTGAACAAGAAAAATGCATCACACAAAAGCAAACCCTTTCTGCCGCGCCAAGCATCAAACGCCAAAGTCAAAACCATCAGCCTGATTTACATCTTTTGCCTCTCTTATCACAACCCTGCCATCGACACACACCCGACAAACTCCAGTCGTTCAAATATTATTCTAGTTTAGTCAGAAAAGTATTTCAGTCATCTGTCTGTCTGTCTGTGCAAAACCTCGAGTCTTGAAACAGAATTTATCGCCGAACAATGCGAACACTGAAGGAGATGGTGGGGGCGACAAAAGCAACAACAAGAAGAAGAAGAAACAGTAACCAGGTGTTCCCGGACGAGTGTGGAGTCTTTTTCCGTTTGCGTTCTGCCCAACCTTAGAGTGGCTGGGTTTAGGGTAAGGCTTCGGGTCAGTTTTAGGGTTAGGTTTAGGATTAGGGTTAGGTTAGAGTTAGGTTAGGGTTAGGTTAGAGTTTGTTTTAGCGTAAGGTTTCGGATTAGCGTTAGATGTTTGCTTGGTTGCTTTACTCCCGTCTATGCTTGAGGGCAAACTCACTGACATCGCATTTCGCAAGAGTATTCAGGACGCAATTCAAACTCTATTAAGTTTTTTTCTCTCTTTTTTTTTTTTTTTTTTTTTCGTGTCAGCATTACTGAGGGTCAGAGGTTACGCGGTAACAACATCTTGGTGGCGAAAGAGACCAGAAATGGCCACGTAACAGGACTGTTGACATTTTGATGGCTTCGTTCCTCGTAAATATGTCACTGCCTCGCATGCTTTTTACGCCACCTAGACCTGTGCAAAAAAAAAAAAAAAAAAAAAAAAGCCAGGGGACTTAACACCGACTGAACTGCTTTCTGCCTAAGCGGAAATGGAATATTATGCATTGACACTTGTCATCAGATGTCTACTGTCGTCTGAAAAAAGGGCGTAAGCGCCAATCAAATCCATGCTGCTTAGGCCCCTTTTTCAGATGAGGGTAGATCTGGTGTAGTGTTAAGCTGTTTACAGACGGTCTGTATGTGGCTTGTTTCCCGGCCTGTCTTTTGATGTTTTTTTTTGTTTTTTTCCCCCTGCATTTTCATTCGGGCCGACCATCGGGGGTTCTCTCCGGGTACTCCGGCTTCCTCGCCCTCTTCTTTGGAAATGTTCAGCCACCAAAATTCAAAAATAAATGCAATTCTAAAATTCCGAAACTTAAATTGCTGAGCTGGCCCTTCGCACCACGTGATTGTAATGTGTTCATGTCCTGTGTGTGAGAGGATGCGTGTGTTTCACGTAAGCGTGCTTGTTGGGTTTAGCTCGCGACGCTTTGAGCAAAATACTTGGGATAAAGCGCCTGTATTCATGCATATTATTATTATTATTATTGTTCAAAACGACGCGGTTTTGTTTTTTTCTCAAGATATTTACGCTGCACAGAAAACAACTTTTCTTTTGCGACAGCTACGCTTTTGAGTGCGCCTGTAAGCTCGAAATAGTCCATCTTGATGACTTGTAGAGCTTTTAATGCGATACACTGACGCCTGCTGGCCGCATGAACGAGAACTGAAACGGCCCGAACTTCTTCTAGTCAATTAGTGACCGCAGCGTTGTAGCAGACGCCTCGCATTTCGCTTTGAGAAAGGGGTGTTGATCGAAAATAGGTAGGTGGGTGGCGATGCACCGGAGCGACGCGCTGTCCTATTACTATATCACACACACACACACACACACACACACACACACACACACACACACACACACACAGAGAGAGAGAGAGAGAGAGAGAGAGAGAGAGAGAGAGAGAGAGAGAGAGAGAAAACCTAAAAGTTTAGGCAGACCATGTTTGAAAATCCATTCAACCGGTGAAAACCACTGCCTTACTTCAGTCAAATGACAACATCATTCGGTTGTGGCGCTGCACCGCGGAAACACACCTTCCCCGAACTTGGCATCAAAAAGACCTGAAGAGTAAACCACAGTTCTGTGGGGGTAGCCAGGCAACGTCTGTTCTAAGATGCTGCAAGCTGCCTTTCTCGCTGCACTGCTGCAACGCGCTTTCCCCGAATCTGGCATCAGAAAGGTTGGCCAGGCCAAGTTGTGAAATTTATTCAACAGGTGAAAACCACTGGGCTTCTCCTGAAATGACAGCGCCTCTCCTTAAAGGATGCAGAGATAGTCCGAGCGACAGACCATGATACCTTGTTTTGCATCATATATGGGATTTTTTTGTGGTTTCTAGATGAAAAAATGGTGCTGATTCCGAATCCGTCGAGTGCCAGACGGTAAATGTTGGGCAATTTGAAAGAGAGGCTGAAAATCAAAATGGCCGCCAAAGAACCTTAAAATGCTTTTGTTTTGTCGCACATATGTACGCAAGAACTTTTTATCAGTAATTTCAATGAAAAGAAAGGGTGCTGATTCCAAATCCGACGAGTGCCAGAGTGTACATGTTGAACATTTTGAAAGAAAGCCTGAAATACTAAACGGCCGTTTAAAAAACCCTGAAAAGCATTGTATTGCCGTATATATCAAAATGTGTGACTTATTTTTGGAAAGAAACGACTTTTTTCAGTGATTGTTACATGAAAAAGCATGCTGATTCCAAATCCGACGAGTGCAAGACTGTAACTGTTGACGGTTTTGAAAGAGAGGCTGAAATTCAACATGGCCGACAAGAAACTTACATTGCTTCTTTTTACCGCCTACATGAGGTACAGTAACTAACTTTTCGCCAAAAACCAGAGATTTTGAGTGGTTTCCGTATGAGAAAAGGGTGCTGAATCCGAATCCGACTGTAAATTTTACGCATTTGGAAGGAGATGCTAAAATTCAAAATGGCCGCCCAAACCTTAAAACGCGTTGTTTTGCGGCATAATGAAAATTGTACAACTTATTATTCAAAAGAAACGAAGTTTTTCAAAGGTTTTCACATGAAAAAAGGATGCTGATTCCGAATCCGACGAGTGCCAGACAGTAAAGTTTAGCATTTTGAAATAGAGGCTGAAAATCGAAACGGACGCCAAAAACTGTAAACGGGTTGCTTGTCCGCAAAAAAAATGAAAATCAAGAATTTATTCTTTGACAGAAACGAGTTTTTAAAGTGGTGTATATGAGATAAAAGGATACAGAATCCGATTCTCATGAGTGCCACACTGCAAATATTGTAAACATTTTGAAAGAGGCTAAAATTCAAAATGGCCGCCCAACATCATAAAACGCGTAGTTTTGCGGCATAAATGAAAACCAATAACTCATTTTCTGAAAGAAACGTGATATTTCCGCGGTTTTTGTATGAAAAATGGGTGATGATTCCGATTCTGATGAGTTACATACTGTAAATGATGAAAATTTTAGAAAGAGATGCTGAAATTCACAAATGCCTAAAAAGAAGCTGCATTGCATTAATTGTTTTGCCAAATATATGAAAAGCAAGAACGTTTTCGGAAAAAACACGAGATTTTCCTGTGGTTTCTTTGTGCGAAAAGTGTGCTGATTCTGATTCCGAAGAGTGCCAGACTGTTATTGTTTCGCATTTTGAAAGAGAGGCTGAAATTCAACATGACCGCCACACCCCAAAAATAATAACACGCGTTGTATTCTTCCAAATATGAAAAACAATAACTTCTTTTTGTTAAAAGAACATGATGTTTCTCACTGTCTTGTCTGACAGAAGCTGAATCTAAATATCATTCATTTGCGATCGACATTGTGTACCCCTGCCGTACACAGACTCATTGCATTTTCTTTTCACTTGCCCTCTTCGAATCGGGTTTTCCCGGGCGAGTCCACTTTAAAGACGGCGGGGAAAGAGTGTGCAAAGCTCTGACGTCAGTAGCACAGTAAAACATTTTCTGACGCAATCAATGTTCCCCGTGCAAAAGTAGATCAGTCTTTTGACATACATTGTCTTCCTTGCCAGAAGGCGGGCTCCGGGCTGATTCTATTTTCTGGAATTACAAAATTTGCCCAACCTTCCAGTCTGGCACCCGATGGATATCTGAAGAGACGTGACGGACCTTCACAAATCTGCCAAAAAATCTCATATATGATTCAGAGCAGGGTGGTGCATGACCGTAAGAAGGAGTGTCGCTCGGACTAAGATGAAGAGATAAGGAAAGTACGATCAACTAAGAGATAGAGAGATACAGTGAAGATGGGGGGATAGGAAACTTCAAGAGCCCTAGGAGTCAAGCATTGGCGTGCAGACCTCTTTCCTCGGCGTCTTGGCGTAAAATGGGTGTCGACGTTGCGTGATGTTTCTGAAGCGAGGCTCGCATGGCGCGCACTGCATTGTGGGAATGCTAGAATCCAGAGACTAGTCTTTCCGGTGTTAGTAGGGTTGTCGAGATAGCTTTAGTCAGTCAATGACCGGAAGATTTGAGAAGTTCGCAGTATCCCTCCCCCTCCCTCCCCCCCTCCTTCTACACCATCTCCAGTGAGAGACTTAGGAGCACTTTTGGCATGTGCACAAATGACTGTAAAATTCCCGTGGATTCAGGTACTGAATCCTCATGCAGTGACTTTTTGCCGTTGTGTGTGTGTGTGTGTGTGTGTGTGTGTGTGTGTGTGTGTGTGTGTGTGTGTGTGTGTGTTCACGAAGGCGAGACAGGCACCGAGAAATGTAACCTGATATCCCATCAAATTCCTGCCCACCACGGATTCGAACCAGGCAACTCATTACCCGAAGTCGGATGCTTTAACCACTCGACCAAATCCCCTTGTTGTTTGTTTGTTTGTTTGTTCCGACGGTTTCGGATAACCGGTGTAGTAAACGACTCGGGTTGATAAAATGCAACTTCTAAAAGAAATCTCCGTTCATGTAAGCTGAAAAGTGACTTCAGCTATTGGAAACTTGATTTTGTAGAACATCATTTCATTTTTTTTTAAGCTAATTGGATCCGGTGAAAAAAAACAAAACTGAGACGTCAAGCAGTGTGTTATGTAAACCAGTTCGCAGTTCCTGAAATATTCTCCTTTGATCTGAACCGCAGTGATATGCACGATGATACCCCTGCTGTTTCCAGATAGCACATGCAATCTTCACCTGCAGGTTCAAAAATCGAAAAGACGTTTCCTGCGCAATGTAATTAAAACTGAATCTTGATGGGGGCGATACAAAGCCCTGCATTTCTTTATGATGCTGATGAACTTTGGTAAGTGAACTCTCATCTTGAAGGGTCGGGTTGATTTTTACTTGATTACACCTCTCTTTGCGTCTTCTCTTTGACAAGTGATTTTTTTTTTTTTAAGTAAGTTTTTGCAGGGTCAACCGAGTCGTGTCGAGTGCACTTCCGTCATCAACAAGGGAAAGCAAGACAGAAACATCGCGAACGGCGCAAAGTCAGAGAGAGAGAGAGAGAGACAGACAAACAGACAGACAGACACAGAGAGAGAGGACGAACGAACAAACGAGCTTTTCCAACGGAATTGATTTAACAAACAATGATTAATTTTCAATCAGCCGTTGCTACAACAATAAAAGATAAAGACTACAATAGCAAAGATGAAAGGAAGTACAAAAAAGAAAAAGAAGAAGAAGGGGGGTGGGGGGGTGGGGGGAGAGAGAGAGAGACATAAGACATAAGACACTTTATTAAATTTCCAAAAGAGGAACATTGCTTTGTGGTCTCTCATAAAAACATAAAACCGGCATGCCAAACACTCACTCATACGGCCATGCACACTCATTCCACCTATTTACATGTTTAGAGAGAGAGAGAGAGAGAGGAGAGAGAGAGAGAGAGAGAGAGAGAGAGAGAAACGTGTATTAAATGATAAAGCATCCAGGCAGCACTCTTTACCGTACACGCTGTCCTGACTAAAAACTAACTACATGGTGGAAATTGGAAGACGTACACAATACGTATGACTGTCCTAAAACTGAGTGTGGCCCGGAAAACCCTTCATGGAATGTACTGACGCTGTGCATCTTCAGTCACTATATAGCATCTGAACCCATCACCGGCCCCAGTAGTGTAGTGGTTAGCACTTCGGACCATAGACCGGGAGACCCGGGTTCGAATCCCAGCCGAGGCAAGCGGGATTTTTCCTACCTAGGTCGGCTCCTACCCAGAGCGGGTGTGCTGTGGGCCCAATGGGGAGGCTGTTGCCACACAGCCGAGATTCACCCACTTCACGGGTGCGACTTTAGGGGTGCTTCCCTTGGTATGACACGTCTTATGATGTGGATGATTACACGGCCGGCACCGCAGGTGCCGTAGTTCCCGGGCCTGGTGAACGCCGGGATATTTATGACAGGAAGCGTGGAATGCGGCCCTGTCCCGCAGTCCCAAACCAGCAAAACAAAAAACAAGGAGGAACGGCCCCGTCCTACAAAGTTGTTTCTCCAAACTTCATATTATTTTGTCTGTTTTGTTGTTATTGTTGCCGGTTCTCCCCTCTCCAAGTTCTACCAACGACACTAGATCAAAGACCGTAGATACGGTCTTTGACTAGATCCTCTACGACCTCGACCGGTTAGCCACGTGACTGAGGGTGGGGCCGGGTGGGGGAAGAAGGGGGAGAGAGAGAGAGAGGCAGAGATAGAGGGTGGGTGGATGGGTGTTTAGGAGTTTAACGTCCTTTTCCACCACAAAAGGGTGATATCAATGACGGGGCAACGAGAAAAAGGCCAGCACAAATATTTGGCCCCAGCGGCCGGGATTCGAACTCTCGGCCCAAGCATTGAAAGTCCAACGCTCTACCATTCGGCCACCCTGGCTCCCCACAGAGAGAGAGAGAGAGAGAGAGAGAGAGGTCAGTTCCGTGAACTAAACATTTGCCGTCAGCCTCAGGCAGGTCGTCATACAGAGAGAGAGAGATGACGTCAATTCCGTGAACTAAACTTTTGACGTCAGCCTCTAGCACTGAGATCGTCTGAGGATGCTTGTTCATGTCTTGTAATTTCCCTGTTGGCTTTGTGACTTCTCCGACTGAATTATTTTTCACATGAAATCTGGAAGATCTAGAGGGCTGATGAAATGTCGGAAGCAGTGACAATACTTGCAGATTTTGTCTGTGAACCAAACATTTGACGTCAGCCTCAAGCTGCTCGTCTGTCATGTGATACTTCTTCATATCTTGTGATTTCCTTGTTGTTTCTGTGACTTCCGTGACTGAATTAATTTTGATATAAAATCTGGAAGATCTAGAGAGCTGATGAAACGTGGACTTAAGTGCCTCGGGTTGTACTTACGAAATTGCAAAATTGGAACTTTTTTGACCAGCGCTTCTCGCAGAAACGTGAAAAAATGTGTTTATCTAAAAGCTCTGTTATTCTTAATACTAAAGCTATAATAGTGCAGTAGTTCATGTCATATGTGCAGTTGGCATAAGTGACAAAAATACCGGAATGATGAGTAATTTGAAAGAGTCTTTTCATAGATATTTGGCCTTATATGCAAACAACCCCTACCTCGGAAATATTTTTTTTACACAATACCAGTCAGAGCTACAGAGCTGTAGCACAAATCAAGGCAGTGTGATTGGGTGAACTTCCAAAGTCTAGAAAATGAAGGAATTTGAACAACTTTTTCGAAAAAATTCGTAACATGACCGATTTTTTATAATTGGCGATAACTCTTCTGAAAATGCGGCAGGCTAAAAATCGTGAAAGGTAGCTCTGGAGAAGGTGAATTCCCATTTTATCTCAAAGTAAAAAGGCCTCCAACGAGGTGGTTTAGGAGATAGTCATCATTACATCCGTCCACACACACACACACACACACGTCACTCCCGCCAAAAAGAACGCAGCAGCATAGTGTGCACGTAAGGTGTCTATGACGCAGATTTCGTTACGTCACTGTGTGCGTGAAAGTAAGTATTGATGATGATGATGATGATGATGATGGAGACTTGGTATAGCGCACGGCTCCACCCTAACTGAGTGCTCACGGCGCTTAGGGAGAGGTTTTGAAAGGAAAGATAGTTTAAAAAAAAAAAACTGCAGATGATTACTGGCGCGCGGCACTGAAGAGATAAGTCTTCAGGCGCTTCCGGAATGCGGTAATGCTGACTGCCTCCTTCACTGTCTCAGGGAGAGAGTTCCACAATTTTGGCGCCGCATTTTTGAAGGACCGTGCACCGTGCCTCTTCTTACTGGTGTCGTCAGTTGAAGGGAGCCGCAGACGGAGAGAGCTTGCAGACCGCAAGTTGCGCGCTGGCTGGTACACAGGAATCAGTTCCTTCAGGTACGTGGGGGCAGTGTTGTGGATGCAGCAGTATGTCAAGGAGAGGACTTTGTGGTCGATGCGCTGCTGCACAGGGAGCCAGTGAAGTGCCTTCAGAACCGGGGTGATGTGGTCAGTGGCTTTTGTGCGGGAGACAATCCTAGCAGCCGTGTTTTGGATACGCTGAAGTCGACTGATCTGTGACACTGGTAGTCCCCACAGAGCACTGTTGCAGTAGTCCACTCTTGACATTACCAGGGCAAGTGCAATGGAGTTGGCAGCAGGCAACGACAGAAATGGCCGCAGTTTCCCAAGTATGCGTAGGAAATAGAAGCAGTTTTTGGTGACTTTGTTAATGTGAGGCACCATGGTCAACTCGGCATCAACAATCAGGCCCAAATCCCGCACACTCTCGGCAAAGGGAATCTTGGCATCACCAACCAGAATTTCCTTGATGTTCGCCTTTTCACGCCTTGATCTTGGACCAAGAAGAATGGCTTCCGTCTTGTCGTCATTCAGCTTCAGCATGTTCTGAGACATCCAGCATTTCACCGCAGTACAGCAGGACTCAAGATTGGCAACTGCAGCTGCAGCTGTTGCAGGGTGTGGAGAAACGTCACAGTCTTGTTTTGTCATCACTGAAACTTGCTGCTGCGCGTAGCAAAATCTGCCCCGTCTCATAAAGTTGTTTCTCTATAGAGAAACAACTTAAAAACAACAACAAAAACATTGTGGTGACTCTGGCCGGCGTATGCGTTTTCCTAGAAGTGTACCTCCAAATGAGCAGACGACGTGATTTGCATGCAGACTAGGACCAGTAAGACGGCGCCGATTTGTGGCTATTTTTAGAAGATTTTGTCGAGTCCCAGTCTGTTCAGGAATGGACCGTAGCCGGCTCAAAGAAAGTCGTATTCCTCTAATATTAGAAGCCGCAAAGTCACGAAAACCTGGCCGTTGCAATGGCCAAATGAAACATCCTTCTATTTGGCAAACAACCGTACAGCTTCCACAGCGGCAGTTTTCCCTCACAGAGCCTTTCACTGACAAACGATACACACAAACGAAGACTGACACATACACAGAACAAAAGGATGCACAAGTACAACAGTAATGAAACCATGGCTGTACTGCAAAGCGCACATCAGAGGGGGCAAGGGGGAGGAGCGGGGAGAGTTAGTGGTGTACCTGCGTACACTACTCACGAGGGACAAGCACGCATCATGTAAGCGTGTACGTATTAACGTCGATCCTCAAAACGTGAAAGAACGCGCGGGGAACCGTAAACACGGGGAAGAAAAAGGCATCGCGGCCCTTAAACACTGTCTAAAGTGCACGTTTATAACCCCGTTATACCCCCTTTATACCCCCTTTATACCCCGCGCTCGCCAGCTCTGCCAACGTCTGCTCACTGGGACTTTGATGACGGCGGCAATAAAAGGCATCCTGCTTCTTCAGATGCCAAACCGTCTGGGACATGCTCTCTCTCTCTCTCTCCGCCCCCCCCCCCCCCCCCTGTCGGGGAGCCGGGATAGCGTTGGACTTTGAATGCTCGGGCCGTGAGTTCGAATCCCGGCTGGGGCCAAATATTTGTGCTGGCCTTTTTCTCGTTGCGCGTTATTCTCGTTATCTTTGATGTCATCAATACGTGGTGGAAAAGGACGTTAAACTCCCAAACGCCTACCCACTCACCAACCCCTCTCCCTCCCCCCCCCCCCCCCACCCTCGGAATAACCAAGCTGTCGGAGTGTTAGTTTAGTTGGCTGGGATGGTTTGTCGGCCCGCCGGGTTCAACCGCTAGGCTCCTTATTCAGCAGGTCAGTTATGGGGGCAAGGGGACAGCTAGCCTAGCCGGCTGGCCAGTCCAAGCGAACACTATTCACTGCACTGAATCCAGACAGACTCAGTGAAATGTCGGTCGGTAACATTTGCTTTCTCTTTTGGCAAATGAAGTCACATAAACTTGGCCGAGTTCACACAACCAGAGAAATGGGCAGCGTTAGGATTATCCACACACACAAAAAAAAAATCCGTCCACGTCTAAACTGCGGGTGAATGAATCAGAAGGCAAAAACCAGGCGATTGGTCGGCTTCCGTCCTCAGTGGCTGTTCCGTCCTGTGATCTTCCGCCCGCCCCCAACCACTCAGACAAACACTGCGGGCCGGAAAGTGTTCGTGTTGCGCTTTACAAGGAGTGCATAAATCCAGAGTGAGCAACCGTTTTAGCAAAGGTCCTCCTCCTCTCTCCTTCTCCACCTCCTCCTCCTCATCATCATCATCATCGTCGTCGTCATCACCATGACCATCATCATCGTCATTATCACAGTCATCGCAGCATGACATAATTATTCAAATTATTGTTTATTATTGTATTAATTGTTTCAAATTAACAGATGCAGTCATTCAAACCACTGTGACTCTTCTGACGAAGCAAGGGTCTGGCAGCTGCAGTCATTCAAACCACTGTGACTCTTCTGACGAAGCAAGGGTCTGGCAGCTGCAAGTCATTCAAACCACTGTGACTCTTCTGACGAAGCAAGGGGTCTGGCAGCTGCAGTCATTCAAACCACTGTGACTCTTCTGACGAAGCAAGGGTCTGGCAGCTGCAGTCATTCAAACCACTGTGACTCTTCTGACGAAGCAAGGGTCTGGCAGCTGCAGTCATTCAAACCACTGTGACTCTTCTGACGAAGCAAGGGTCTGGCAGCTGCAGTCATTCAAACCACTGTGACTCTTCTGACGAAGCAAGGGTCTGGCAGCTGCAGTCATTCAAACCACTGTGACTCTTCTGACGAAGCAAGGGTCTGGCAGCTGCAGTCATTCAAACCACTGTGACTCTTCTGACGAAGCAAGGGTCCTGGCAGCTGCAGTCATTCAAACCACTGTGACTCTTCTGACGAAGCAAGGGTCTGGCAGATGCAGTCATTCAAACCACTGTGACTCTTCTGACGAAGCAAGGGTCTGGCAGCTGCAGTCATTCAAACCACTGTGACTCTTCTGACGAAGCAAGGGTTCTGGCAGCTGCAGTCATTCAAACCACTGTGACTCTTCTGACGAAGCAAGGGTCTGGCAGCTGCAGTCATTCAAACCACTGTGACTCTTCTGACGAAGCAAGGGTCTGGCAGCTCAGAAAGAGGACCGGAATCACGGAGACAGACTTACAGGCAGACAGTTCTAGGAAAGGTCGTAGGTTCGAATCCCAACAGAACCAAAATTTGTTCAGGCATTTCTTTGAACGCCTCCGATTAGTTGATTTACTTTGTTTGTTTGTTTGTTCGGTTTTTCTCTTTTTTTGTTGTTGTCGTTTTGTTTTGTTTGTTGTTGTTGTTGTTGTTGTTTTAGGGATGGTGGTGGGGGGGCGGGGGGGGGGGCTTCGGTTTGGTTTGGCGGGTTGGTTGGTTGGTTGGTTTAAGTTAACCACGCGGCAGACAAAAGACAGTAACCTCAAAACGCCCAATCCTTTGTAAAAACTGAGGAAGTCCAGGAAGTCTCACACACCCACTCCACCTCTCTGTCTTCATACCCTCTACAGACAGGAACGTATGTCCCGCCCTGACCTCCCGCCATTCTCACTTTCAGACAGCCAGAAAACAAGGCTACCCTCACTGGCGACGGACGGGGAACTAAGCGGTCAAAACAAACACGCGCGCGCTGTATATTCTTTTAAGGCAGGCGTGCACGTGATTGCCATAGAAACCGAGAGGACCACGTGGCCAGAATTAGTTCGCGATGGAAGCCTCTCAAGCGAGCGCCGGCCCGGACCGTTTTGTCTCAAAGTGGATTTCTTCAATATGTCGATGTGGTTTTCTGGGTGAGAACAAGAACTCTAAACGTCAAGGCTTCACTCCAGTCAAGGACTTCAGGCCCACTCTGCAGGCGATGCCGGCCGAAACTCTGTCAACATTTCTTAAAAGTGATTGAACACCCGCACACATGTCACGTAGTCACGCCATTCTTACTGATAAAGAATTGCCTGATACGACTAAATATTAGACTGGTTTAATTTTGTATTGGTGTGCATGTTTTAGTCCCATGGCTGCAAGAAAAATGGGAACTTCATTTCATATCCCCCATTTCCATTATATTTTTTACATCCTCGCTTCAGGTTTTTTCCCCTGTGCACCATGTTGCCGGTGTTCCAGCCCACAGTCCCTCCCTTGAATGGCGGGATCTGTAACGTGACCACTTGATATGTCCATGCGTGCATGCGCACTCGAAGCTGAGACAGGCACCGCAAACGAGTCTGTACGTGAAGTGTGACTCAGTTTGAGGTAGGGAAAACTAGTCCCAACGAAATTCCTGCCCAATTTGAACACTGGACCACAGAATGGCGGAAGAAAGATATAAAGAATAAGAACGACGGAAAGAGAAAGCAAGAAAGAACGGAAGACAGAAAGAAAGAAAGGAAGAAAACAAGAAATAAAAAAAGAAAGATCACCATCACACTCACCTCTGACTAAATCTTTGGATCTGGCGGGCAGACGACCAATGGAAGAACAGTTCCACCTCCGATCCGAAAACTGACTTTGACACGTTTCCACTGAAAGGGACGATGCACGTGCAATGCTGGGCATGAGGTCAAGGTTGTCTCGACACAGTTTGATCTGCTGCTTCACAAGCCCTAGTCGCTTGGAGCAGTTCTTCCCATGCGCCCACGGCTTGTGTTTCACTCTGTGTAGGGCCCTGTAACAACAAAAAGAACACTATTGTTAATTTCATCCATTCTCTCCGGGTACTCCGGCTTCCTGCCTTTCAGGTTTGGGGAAGGCGCAGACCACAAAACTAGGATTTTTTTTTTAAATCTCAAGCTTGAATAGCTGAGCTGACCCTTCATACCTCGTGATTGTGACATGTTGAGATTTGGTGTACGAGTGAATGCGTGTGATTCACGTGAGCGTGCGTATCAGCCAAGCAAATGGATAATGAGCCTATATCAATACAAATTTAGGTTTTTTTTTTTAATATTTAGTAATACTAACGGATGCAGTAAAACAGAGAGTGTGAGGCCGACCTACATCAGAAGAATGAAGAGTGGCGTTATCTTCAAGTTTACTTGTCCTCGGAACACCAAGTTTACTTGCCCTCGGAACACCGAGTCCCATTTCACACACACACATACAAAATTCAATTAAATGAACAATGATTCGGTAACGTCTGGGTCAGCGCATAATTGGTTTTAACGAGCAAAGAGATGTTCCGTACTCGTGGGAAAAAAAATGCAACGACTGCACATTGAAAGACGTTTCACACCGATAACCTCCAGCAGACAAGTTGACTGCTACAATCAACACGCCATTTCCGTGAGCGCCATGTTGTAATAATACTGTACGAGACAATCTGACCACAGGGGGTCCAAGCAGGTGTTTCTCCCGTGTCAGACGAGTACTCTACTCACGGATTTGCCTGTCCCCCGCCTCCCCTGCCCCTGTCCCTTTTCTGTTGTATGATGAGAAGAGAATGTAAGATCGGTTATCTAAAGACACATCGTCACTCAGTTTGTTTTCGTTTGGTATACCTGAGTGTGGAAAAACTCGCGACCTATATCCTACGCTGTCGCGTGAAATCAGTATTTGTGTGTGTGTGTGTGTGTGTGTGAGAGAGAGAGAGAGAGAGAGAGAGGGCAGAGTGCCTCCAATTGAATGGTTTTATTCATTATCCGTATACATTGCCAGACTGCAGAATTTGGGAAGAGAACTGATTTATGTTTTACTAAAGATATGGTATGGTATGGTATGGTATGGTATGGTATACATTCTGTCTCAGCCACACAAAGTTAGGGCAAATGCACACGTGGACACCTTAACACTGACCTTCATTCAGAAATGGCCACCTTCTAAAGCATTATGCCTCCTTTCAAACTACCCATAGTCTCAATAAGTAAAAGGAAAATCACAGAAAAAGTACTATTTTCGGATAGATTTGAATAGCAACGCCTTGGCAGTCTAACACGCTTTGGCCAATTAAAAAGCGTACATTTGAAACCCTAGTCTACATCTGTTCCCTTATCACTCTGTCTCAGCTGTTTTGCCAGAATCACTCCGGAAAACGGGGGCAGCGTTGAGATGGAACCCTCTCTCTCTCTCTCTCTCTGTGAGACGTGTGATAGCTCGTTAACAGTTCAGCACGTGATACCAACAACACGAACACCGCGAGGAAGGCGGAACTGAAAACTTTAACGTTCTTCTGATGCCTTTCTTGTTGTTCTGTTTTTAGACACACTACAAGAATCCCCCGCTGATCGGAGAAAGCTGAAGCCAATCTTCCCGAGACAGAAAAGCAGTGTGAGGTATTGGAGGAGGAGAAAATTGCGTTTAATTCTTGAGTCTTTTGGTCATTGCCTCAAGTTTACGCCTTTTATCCACAGTAAGGAAATAGGTGTTAGTGTTGTTGTTGTTGTTGTTGTTTTCTCGACTCTATGACAGCCCCCCCCCCCCCTCGACGTTACCAAATCTTCGTTTTCCTCGTTCTTTTCAAAAACAACAAATTTAAAGGAACAGATAAAACACGGAACAAGCACTGAATGATTGGATAGTGAATTTGTTTTCGCAATTAATTTGTGGGTTGCTTGCTTTGACTCATTTGTCTGCTTGTTTGTTTGTTTGCGTGTCTGTGTGTTTTCTTGATTGTTTGTTAGTGTGTTTGATTGTTTGGTGTTTAGTTAGTTCGGTTGCACTTGATTCTCAGACATACAGATCTACGTGCATCTGAAGATATAAGTTTTCAGGGAATAGTCAGTGTTGGCCTCTCGTTCCACACACACACACACACACACACACACACACACACACACACCTCTCTCTCTCTCTCTCTCTCTCACACACACACACACACACACACACACACACACACACACACACACACCTCTCTCTCTAGCAGCATCGTTCTACTGTCACCGAGTTCCCGCAAGCAACACGGGCTGAAAGACCAGTTCTGTTGTCAACACCAGGATTTGCTCCGTGTTTGTGTGTCAAGCCTCGCTCCGGCATTTTTGGGACTGGCGTTTTTCTCCACCAGGGGGAGTTGTCAAGACTGCCGTGTGTGCCTTCGCTTTGAACGGCCGGCTGTGTCAACCTTGATGGTCGCCCGTAGAATGTGGAAATCAAACGCCTTTTATTGAAGCTTACAGATGCCGCCAACACGCTGCCAGGCACAGACTCGTGTCAAGGAGTCACACGGTGGAACTTGGACCGTCGATTAAAAAGTGAAGTTGAAGCTGCTCTGTAATGGTAAAACACAGTAAATCCATGACGTCATTTTGTGAAGAAACACCATGACGTCATTGTCTTTCATCTTGAAATCACCCTTCCCATTAAATGACGTCATGCAGCAACTGTGTCGTGCCATTGCATGGCAGAAAGGCCCATCTGACACTATGATCCGTATTATGTCCACAATTCTTTTTCTGATGTCTAACGTCGTACTTTCAGTTGTAGACACCTGCACTAAGACAGTATCTCTGACAGGCTTGTAACAGCCGGCACAGCGGGTGCACGCCACGCGAACATCACAATGCTTCAGCTAGAGTTTCAAAACATGACGACTTCTGTAACGTCCAGTAAACATGGAATTTGACATGTAGCCAGATTCTGAGTGACAGGTCAGTGCAGCCAATCACAGCACACCGATAAGTTCCGACAGACAAATCACACGTGTGGGATTATTTGTCGGAGTATTCGAGGGTTCCCTGCCAAAACGTCCTATCTTTCTTCTTTCTGTCTGTATCGATGGCAGAGAACCCTCGACTGTGATCTGCTTGGCAAATAAGCTAGGTTACTGATGCCTGATGGCTCTTGAATTGAGCAGACTGTCCTTCTCATACGTTCGAAAAATTCAATCATGTACACGAAATCATTCACCAGTCAGCTGATCATCCAAGGCAACAACATTCAAAGCCCAATTCTGAGGCACAGTTCTTTAACCTTGATAATTGTGGCCGAGTTGTCGGCAATTGTGAGCGAGTTGTCGGCCAGGTGTGGCCGAGTTGTCAGCTATGTTAGGCGAGTTGTCGGCCGAGTTGGGCGATTTGTGGGCCGAATTGGGCGATTTGTCAGCTACTTTGGGCGAGACGACAGCCACTGTGGGCGACATATTGCAACAGCCATAAAATAAGTTGCACTGACAATTTCCAGGGTGGGCAGTGGTGAGGTATGTCTGCCCACAACAGCGTGTGATAAGGTGACAGTGTGGCACGTGCCGTCCCCCCGCCCTCCCTCCATCTTCAACAGATCACGAGATGGGGTCAGTCAGAACTAGCATGCCAGATGCGCTACCTGTGACAGGATAATGTCACGCACGAGTGAGCAGCGCGCACCGTTGTATCAGAATTAATAAACCCGTGAGCGGTCAATGGGGATCAGACGAGACAAGGGTCGTCATGCTTGGTTGGACTTTCCTCGAAACAACATCGAGTGGCGAAAAACCAAAAGATCCTTTGAAAAGATTGAGGTTGTGAGATTTTCACATCCGGGTCCTTACACAAAGTTCTAAGATAACTTCTGTGAAAGTTTCAAGGCTGAATGAAGGGAGCCGAGATTGCCGAATGGTAGAGCGCTGGACTTTCAAAGTTCAGGTCGTGAGTTCGAATCCCGGCTGGGGCCAGATATTTGTGCGGGCATTTTCCTCGTTGTCACGTCTGTGATATCACGTGGTGGCCGGAAAGGACGTTAACCCCCCCCCTTCCCCCCCCCCCACCACCGGGAGCCGGACTGGCCGACTGGTAGAGCGTTGGTCTTGCATGCTCGGGTCTGAGTTCGAATCCCGACTGGGGCCAAATATTGTGCTGGTCTTTTTCTCGTTGCCCCGTCTTTGATATCACCCTTACGTGGTGAAAAAGGACGTTAAACTCCGAAACACCCCCCCCCCACACACACACACACACACACACATACACCCTTTGTCCCTGTTTTGTGGGCACATATCACGTGTGTACATATTTGGCAACTGCTCCCTTTCAATAACGTGAACTTTACAAAACAGACTGGACAGCTGCTCAGACGGCATGACGTCAGCTAATTTTCCGCTTTGGCAAGCACGCGCCCACTCGGCTGTTTCCGTGGTTCCGAATCGCCCCGGGCATGCGCGCAACGCAACAGAGGATTTTGTGTTTGAGGATTTTTGTGCTGTTGCCAAGCAGCAGTCCTCCGCCCGCCGAGTTGTGTCCCGTCCTGTCCATGAAGAAGTCAGATGGCGCGACTATCACAAGAGCCGATCTTCATGCTGCTCTAACCTGTTTCCTGCTGTTGTCAACAAAACGGGGGAGAGACTTGAAACGTGCACTAGCGGGCGCGATGTTAAGCTGTCATTAACTTCCACACGATCTTCCCCTTTTACTGGCGAGAGCGTTTGAAAAGCTTGCGGTCGTTCTCTTGAGCCGACTATAAACTGTCTCAAGACTGACGGTAAACGATGGTGCTTGCCGATAGGCTGTATATGGCGGGGAGAGAGAGAGAGAGAGAGAGAGAGACACACACACACACACACACACACACACACACACACACACACACACACACACACACACACAGAAAGAGAGAGAGAGAGATGATGATGATGATGATGATGAAACTTTATTTATCAACGGTAAAAGTTTTGACAGAAATTCGCCAGTTTGCAAACTTGTCGTTGCTAATACTATAGCGACTATCTACTAAGGAAAACAAAATGGGCAAAATATAAAAGAAACAAAAAAGAAGGAGAAAAGGTTCAACACAGAAAATTATGCACTAAACTACAAGAAACAAAACCAAAATCTTCCATCAGGTCAAAACGCATTCACACACACGTGAGAGAGAGAGAGAGAGAGAGAGAGAGAGAGAGAGAGAGAGCAACACGGGGCAACGAGGAAAAAGCCAGCACCATTGTTTGCCTTACAGATGGGATTCGAACTCACTGGTGACCTGAGCACTGACAGTCAACACGCAGTTAGTTCGGCTGTCCCGTCTCCCAGAGAGAGGCAGAGGGAGGGGGGGGGGGACAACTGAAGAGAGCAAAGGCCAGTAAACATAAGGCTTCCGTGACAATGACATGATGTCGTACGGAAGACAACACGACCCGTTATGAACAAAGGAGTGCACGTTAATCTTGATTCATGTCATGTTTTCCAGTGTCGGGTGGATAGATCATGTACTCACACACAGGATCAGGGTGGTACGCGGCACTAGTGGGTGGAAACAACGTCATGAAAGAACACACACACACACACACACACACACACACACACACACACACACACACACACACACCACATATTAGAAATATCAAATGCACAGCGATGACAAGATAACTGACTAGGTATCGCGATATTGCGTAAAGTCTTGAATACAATAAACAATAGATATCGACTGAAAAACAGGGGAGGGGGGGGGGAGGAAGGGTTAAGGAGAGAGAAATGGTGTCCAACTGTGGATGAGAGACGAACAAAGGTGTCATATACCGCGTCGAGCCCTTAAAAGTAATAATTCAAATCCTCCTTTGCATTATAACGCAGAACGCCTCGCGTGAGTACAGTTCATTTCACAAAACAGGTCTGATCTGAGTATGACGATTTCACTCATTTATTTGGAACAGGATTATGGTTAAAGGCGCACATCCCAAGATTACTAGGCTTCATCCACGAAAACTTTTTTTTCGGGGCAGTTGCACTTGTGAGTGCGCATGTCCGCTCGAAAGCGTATCTTCACGATTTGTACAGCTCTGAATGCCACACAATGCCGTCTGCTGGTTATGCGAACGAGAATTCAAACGGTCTAAACCTTTTCTACTCAGCCAGTGAGCGCAACACTTTAGCGGACGCTTGCTTTTCTCGCAGCATTGAGCTTTCTGTGTGCTCCGTGTCACTGTCATACGCTGTCAATAACTGTGCCTGTGTCTAAAAGGTGCGGATTTACACATTGTACCACACAGTTCGGGGATTGCGGGACAGTCGAGCGGCAGAACGTTGGACCCTCAATGCTCGGGTCGTGAGTTCGATCCCCGGCTGTGGCCAAATATTTATGCCTTTTTTCCTCGTTGACCCCGTCTTTGATATCATCACCCGTGATGTATGTTGAAAAAGGACGTTAAATCCTCAAACACCCACCCACCCACCTTACCAAACACAACGATCTGCCAGGCTAGAAAAGTCGGGATAGTTTGCTTTAACAACTTGCGCCTGAAAGTAACCGTGTCCTCAAACCACATGATAAACCGCATGCCCGGTTCGTACCTGTGTTGCTCCTAATACCGACCAACGCAACTATTTTGTGGCCAATGAATGTACAGAGGTATAAGACAACCGCTGATTTGTCTGTCCGAGGCGTGTCACTGCGGGGAGAATTAATCTGCAGTTCATTTCCACTGCATTCTCTCCTGCATTCCGAAACGTAATTGAAAGATAACGCGTGTATTGTGTAACTCTTTCCGCCATACTTTCCCGCCACGTTCAACACTACGGCAAATGTCCACTTATCATAAAACTGCCCGGGAGAGAGAGAGAGAGAGAGGGAGAGGGAGAGACAGAGAGAGAGAGAGAGAGAGAGAGAGAGAGAGAATCAAGAAAACTTTATTTTTCAACGGTAGAGGTAGTTAACGTGAAACAGTCAATTTTCATACCTGCCGTTGCTATTTCTAGACTAAACAGAAAAATACACACTCACACATGTATGTAATGCAACGGGAAAAAAAGCAAAATAGCAATAACAGCCTAGAGAGAGAGAGAGAGAGAGAGAGAGAGAGAGAGACAGAGACAGAGAGACAGAGAGACAGACAGACAGACAGACAGACAGAAGAGACAGAGACAGATAGTGATAGTGATAGTGATAACGATACTGTCGTTTTATTTTTCAGCTGAACGGCAAGATGGTTGAGAGAGAGAGAGAGAGAGAGAGAGAGAGAGAGAGAGAGAGTTTATTTTTACAGGAAATGAGGTCATCAGGCACGCAGGCCCATTTTACAAATTTGTTCTTGCTACATGCACAAAATAAACAACAGCACATCTATACAAACAGTGAAAGGAAAATATATACACAGCTCCGTATCATCATAGATAGTTTGAGCACACCGTCGGTGCATGTAATCAAAACTGATGAGCTCACACACACACACACACACACACACACACACAGTGTCGAGAGATGGGAGGTTAGGGGGGAGCAGAGAGAGTAAGACAGACACGAAAGGGACGGAGACACTGAAACAGACAGAGAAACAAACGGACAGACAGACGGACCGACCGAAAACGATAAAGTTGCCAGGATAGTACATGCCGTTTGCCACACAGACAGCGGTCCTTTTCTAGGCGATCACTATGTAATGAACAGTTCCGACACTCTACCGCTTTTCAAAGTGAATCTTCTTCACACTCCCATCTCCTCCCCCATAATTATCCCTGAGGTGGCCTCAAGAGCCGAGCCGATTGAGCGACAATTCTCCCAGTTAATCCAACCCGCCACCTCCACATCCCCCTGGCTTTGTGTCCAGCCGACGCCGAGAATCAGCCATATTTCAAGAACATAATCGTCTTTTGGGCTGCCTCTCACACTCCACACTACACCTCACACACACCGTCTTTCACTTGTCAGCGTGGGGTTGCCTCCTCTTGCTCGAGCCTATGAACTCTTTTGTGGCCCACAATGCCACGGGGCCAGGGTCTGCGGAACGCTAGGTGGCGCTGAATAATATGGCAGATTGTCGGGCCAACAAAGGCGCGAAATGTAAACGCTTCTTTCTACCTTTTCAGAGCTAAATACACGTATCCCTCATTTCCTGTAAAAGCTTAGTTCGGGAGAGCGTGATAGCGATCTGAGGGATTTTTCCCCCCAAGCCGTCTTCTCCCGTCGTGTGTTGTCGAGGAGTATGTCTGAGTCGCTAACGAAAAGACAACTCATCTAGGTAAAGACAACTCATCATCATGTTAATGTCATACCACAGGAAGAGAAGATAACTCTTAAAACACCCCCAAAAATCGCCGTTTTACTTGAAATCTTCAGATTACTAGAAGCCACTTCAAGCCACTACATGTATTATGCAATTTGCAGTGGTCTCAGACCTAGCGGGAAGGCTTTGTGTACAATTACTGGCTTGAAGTGGCTGCTCGGTCACTGGTGTACCGTGGCTTGTTCTTTTTAACAACTTTTATCATCTAGTGAGCAGGGGGTGATCAGTTCGGGACAAGTTCTTTTTTACATACACAAGTCGGCATTTGAAATAAAGTCTGTTCAAACTCAGCACGTTTCACTTAGAAATGTAACCGCAGAGAACAAAACCAGAATGTGTCAACGATTTTTTTTTTTATTTTCAAAGTACTTGATATTCTACAGTGCATATGCCCGCACGAAAAAAAAAAAATTCTACCACACTTCAGTCTCCTCCTAGAACCTCCTAGCCACGAACCAGTTTTATTTCAGGTGTCGGTGACTTTGCTTTTAGTGTTCCATGAAGACTACATCAAGTGCTCCTCCAATGTTCATTATAAGGACAATATAGTGTGGTCGTTACTGTCAGACTCGCGCCCCACACCCGGGGCACGGCAGGGAATAGATCAAGTATATAAAGATACAGAAGCAATAAATACGACACGGGGCGATACACGGTGGGTGGTTCCAGGATGAAGGTCAGAAGTTGCTGGAACAACCAGACTCAAGACATGGACCAACAGACCTCTCCACAGCAACCGTAAGTGACCAACCAGAAAATGGGCCAAGTTCCCGTGCGGTTCAAATGTTCCACAAGCTTTCACTTAGCGACAAAGAAACCAATCGCTGAGCTTACCCTTCGCACCAAGTATTGTGCTGATGTCCTGTGAGTGAGAGAATGCGTGTGATTTACGGGAGCGTGCGTGTTGGATTCAGTTCAAGGCGCTTTGACCCGAGAAATTATTATTATTATTGCTTTTATCAAACCCAAATACGAATCACACTTGTTGTGATGGCCCCTTGTCGTAACACAAAATGCTGCTGACAACACCAGCTCCAAAATTAAAATGGCGACGTTGCACTTATTTTCCAACACAGACATTACGTCATAGACAGACCATTACCACAGACAAGATATTACGTCACATACCATTACGACTTACAAGACATTACGTCACAGGTAGAACACAGTGTGGTGAACGAATAGAAACAAAATAAATACAAAGTACCACCCGGTCACATTATTATTATTATTATTGTTATTACTCACGTCTTCATACAGGCCATCACCCAAAGTTCGTAAATATTGCTTCTTTTCCAACACACTCCTGATAACAAAATGATGCCGACAACGCAGAGACACTCATAGATTCTCAAAATTTTAAGAATAAAAAAAATCGTATTTAAATGAGACTTATATTTTCAAAGTTTGACACTCTATGAGTGCCTGTACTACAATGGAAAGGAAGCGGTACCACTGGTAAGCCTTAGCTACAGCTGCTAGGGGCTGACGGAGAGGTCCATTCCGTGCTGTGCTAGTCATTAAACGGACGCCCTCCGGCTACCAATCTGCCTGTAACTTAATACTGCATCTGCCGATCCTCAAGACTGCGTCTTTTGCAGCGCGTGATGCTAAGAATCCAGACATGTTTTCCTGGGTTTGTTACCTGTCTGAGATGGTACAGGTGTGCTGGTTGAACAAAGCCTTATTGAAATTGTACAACTGTTTTGTTCCTCCGCCCTTTCAGTTATGTTTGTTTGTGTTCCTATGTGGGAAAAATGCCTGCCCTTTCCGCAGAATTAGTCGTATGCATTAGATTCGCCTGTACTCACACCGGTGACAAAGCGTACTGGTCGATTTTTGAAAGGATGGTGTGGAAAATAAAACCCACAAAAATAACATCACTTGAACAACGACAACAAGAAACTCGAAGAATGTGCCTCAAAAGGACAACGGTGTCTCTTTTCTGTTCGTTTGTAAATACATTTATGTGTTGTAACTGGACGTTTATTCAAATCCTGAATACATTCTCACATGCAGAACTGAAACTACTGACGCCAAGCGGCCGAAGGAAAGAAATCTAAACCAGTTGTGGTATGGAAGGGGCGGGGGGTGCGGGAGGGGCCGGGGGGTTGAACACGTAAATCCGTTCTCATTATCTCATTCACCTCTCAACGGTTGAAAGACACCGAAATAACGATAAAATAAGATGGTCATTCGCACGAAGGGGGAGGGTGCTATATAGTAAAGGGAACTAACTGATACCAAGAGACCAGAAGCAGGCTGAGGGCGCCACCTGAGAACTTGACTCGGACAGGTTATCGCAGCGCCACCTACAGGTCAGGCCAAGGGGAGCCAGTCGCATGTGGGTGGTCATAATTAGCACCTTAGGTGTCTAACGGGCACAGAGAGAGAGAGAGAGAGAGAGAGCCAAATGGTTTATTTGTTTCAGTATTTGTTTGTTCGGTTTAAGGACAAGAGTTGGCAGTATATCTGAGATGTGAAGATAAGTTCAGTCTATCCTAATGTATGATTTTTGTTGTTGTTGTTGTTGCTGTTGTTGTTGTTGTTGTTGTTGTTTCGAATTGGGTGATTCCGAACAAAATCGACTTGGTTTTATTCAACCTCTCGACCTCCCAACTGTGCGGGTATGTTGAACATAGCAAAGGTCTCCTTTTTACAGTTTTTTTTTTTTTTAACATGTTCTTACAAGACTTGTAAGCGTTACAATAGCCAAATGAACTGTTTGTTGTTGTGAATCAAAGCGTCGATGATATGAGCACATAACACCTGTACCATCTCAATATGTCTGACATTTCATCGGACACAAAAATCGCATACGAAGAGTATGTTACATCTCAAGTAAAACCAAGCGTGTGAATGTGTTTAGAAAAGTTCATACTCAGCAGGCTTCCCACATGTGCACAGATACATTATAATTATGACTGAAAGTATGAGGCATTGATCGAGGAGTTGCTGTTGTTGTTGTTGTTGTTGTTGTTGTTGTTTTGTTATTGTTTTTTAGGGGGTGGGGTGTTGTTGTTGGTGGTGGTGTTTTTGTTGTTATTGTTGTTTTGTTTGTTTGTTTGTTGGGGGGGGGGGGGTTCCAGCCTAATCTTCCCAGGTGCAAATCTTGCCCGGACGTCAGTGTGAAGCGATTTTTCACTGTCGGATCGGATAAGCTTGGATTTGTTGGTTGGCACGATTATTTAGCGTCCGCTGCTAAGTCGACCTGTGTTCCTGTGTTCACTTCTCACCTTCAAGTGTAGCCACGCACTGCCCACCGCCACTAACAATTACCTGGACTAGTGATAGGTACTGTCAGGTGCACACACATTCTCTCTCTCTCTCTCTCTCTCTCTCTCTCTCTCTCTTGTGATTTTGCATTTGTATGTGGACGGGTTTGTCGTTCTGTTGTTGTTTGCCGTTTTGCCGTACCAAAATGCATGTGTGTGTGTGTGTGAGCCTCTGTGTGGGGGGTGGGGGGGGGGGAGGGGATCAAAACGGGAACGTTAATTTGTTTCCCCCATGTTTCGAATTCCATTCGCTTAAAATTCAGAACGTTCCTTCTTTTTCTCTCTAACCGTCGATTTATATTTGTGCAAATGAAGACACTGAACCCCCTTTTTTATTAGAGTAATACAAAAGTGGAAAACAAACACTGACGCTGCCAAAAAATAATAATAAATAACAAGTAGTGATTGCAGCAGCGATTCGTTTCCGTTTGACGCTGCTAAGTGTGAGAGATTTTACAGTTCAAACTGAAGACTTAAAATTCAGCACATCACAAGATGCTACACTTCTGCAGGCGGTGGAACAGCTGTATAGGTAAAAATCGTTTAGAGGCAGAACGAACTGTAGGCAAGCTTTTTCCCCAAAAAATCCAGGCGACACCTACAGACCTCACACACGTGATACTTCGTCTCCGATTTCCATTTTACGTTCGTTTTATAACTTTCACAGACCATACGT
This sequence comes from Batillaria attramentaria, assembly GCA_018292915.2. Lineage (NCBI taxonomy): Eukaryota > Metazoa > Mollusca > Gastropoda > Batillariidae > Batillaria > Batillaria attramentaria. The sequence continues at coordinate 685,727 of JACVVK020000239.1, forward strand.
CTTTCAGGAGAGAATGACTTTTGGTAAAAACCGGTACAGCAAGCAAAGGTTGAGTGGAAAACTAGAATCACTCCTATCCGGGGCATTTTGGCGGCCTACACTGGAATAAGTCGCGGTACTGAAACTATTTACGGGGCATCTGAAATATTTCAAATAACTGAAGAAAAGTCGTTTCGTTCGGTCAAGGAAAGAGACAGTGTGGACGGAGAGGATGGTGGTTGGTTTATGCAAAATAATTCGTATCCTGATCAGTGAATATTTAGCCGCTTTTCAATACCAACCTACTTTCAATGCTCATTTGACATTTCTTGGCTCAAAGATTGTTCGGAGGTGTTATGGCGGTGCTTAACATCGAAACACTTTGACAAGTTTTCTGTTTCAGCCTTAAATAACAAATCAGCCGTTGCAAGTCACAATACTTTCGATGGACGTCACTGCAATCCAGTGGAGTTGTTTTGTGTAGTTCAAAGATAAACTACACATTAGTGATGTAGACAATACCAACGTAAATTGCGGTTAAGTTGCGTAAATTTCCAAAGAATCGTTTCAAACGATAAAACACACGAAGAGATACTGTTTGTATCAGGAACACGTATTCACAACATATTGTCAGCCGAAGTATTCCGTCATAGTCAAAGTGGAGTATGTAACTGTCTGTCTGCTTAGTGTCAGTTGAGGCGTGTTCACGTGAAAACCTTGCCTGCTTATCACGGTTCAAAACAGAAAACTGCACTTTTCCTAATCTGTGAGCGTTTACTTCGATGAGGATGTCGCTGTGGGATGGGAAGTTTCGAACGCTTCATAATCATCGTGTGACGTTTCCTACTGTGTTAAAATTCTTGCACTGAAGATGTCCGCCCAGGGAGATGCTGCTGGCATCCACTTCACCAAAATCAGAAGACGATAGCAACACGTGTGTGTGTCTGACTTTATTTCCAAAAACGAACAACACAACATAAGACCGTCTAGCATCACCTGTAGTAGCACGTTTAGTTTCAACCAACCACTTAGACTCGTTGTGTGTTGCGGGCAAAATGAAAAGCCTCTTGCTCACAGACAATGATATCAATACGGAAATGCATCCGGTGTATTTAGATAAAATAACGTATTAGTCGCAAACCGCTACTCGTCGATTTTCATACTACTATAGTTTTATGTGAATTTAGATAAACCCTGCTTCAAGGCAGTCTTGCTGAAATTAGAATTTTCATCCAATGTGAACATTTGTCGCTGAAAAAAGCCCAAAACTAAATGACATCTTGCTTTTATGACTGACTACAATCCAGTGTAAGCTTTAGAATCATGCATGTACGCGTATATGCTAAAATTTTACCGTTGGGGAAACTAAGATTGGCAATTTTTGTAAGGCGAGGCAATGATGCCTTTTTTATCCAGATACTCTCGAATACAAAGGCACGACATAACAAGGTACGTGCCACGCAGAGATATAACAAGGGATGCGCATGTGCAAGCTAGCCAAAACGAGGCTGCTCTGTTAAAGAATGCTAATATAAAAAGCGATTGAGTGCAATGCAAGCCGGGCCATGTTGTGTACCTTGACATGTTTTACCAGGTCAATCCCTCCTTTAAATCAGGAGAGCGGAAATGAGGCGAGAGAGAGACGCCATTGACCCTGCTGGCAGCAAACGATGATTGGCTGGATTAAGCCAAACTGACATGTTTCTTTCCGCGCGCAAACACTTACGCCTGCCGGGTCTGGGGCTGACAACACGTGTAGCGGGTGACACTCGGCAGAGGAATTTCTCTTTTCTACAGACGAGGTTAGCAGGGAACGCGTGTTATGGCGACTAATCCTAGAGTTCACACAAGACTTCAACCACATCGTCCCGTTGCCTGGTGGTTTGGGTGACCCTCGACCCCATTTCAAGTCGGCCGAACCCGGGGACTGATGCATGGAGAGACCATAGGACGATGGTCGGAGACTCAGTACAGGCGGTATGAAAGTCGCAATACGTTTGTCGGGCATAGGACAACGCTGCGGAAAACTTTTCATCGAATCCGTGCATGAGAATCAGTCACCTGGGACTCATATGGGACTAAATATCACTGGAATGTTCATGCACTGACTATCTAATGGACACAATATAGGACTAAATGTCACTGGAATGCTCATGGCAGTGCACTGTCCAATGGCCATTTTGTAAGTACAGTTAATACTGAGAAAGTCTTGGGCGACCACAGGCTCAGGTCTGAAGCCCTTGTGGTGACTCTGGCTGGCGTGAACGTTGGTGTCTACGTAAATAATAATAATAATAAAAATGAATACAGTTTATATAGCGCCTATCTGTTTTCTACAAAACACTCTTTGCGCTCACACACACACACACACACACACACACACACACACTGATTGCTGATGAAAAAGTGGTCGGACTACAGCTCGAAAGCTTGCCTAAAGAGGTAGGTCTTCAAATGATAAAGGCGTAGAGGCGTATCGCGTGAACAGACAACGTTAGTTGGTTGCGGACTGAAGACCAACTAGACAGTGGCTGATTGGTGGCTAATTTTAGCGACTTTGTCGATCGGCATGCAGTACAGGTATGGAAGTTTTAGGCCAAAGAAAGTCATATTTTTCTATTATTAGAAACCTCAAAGTCACGAAAATGGTCGCAGCGGTCAGTTCATTTGACAAACAGCCTGAAAGCTTTGTAAGCGACAGTTTTTGCCTTCATTATCATTACGACCATACAGACTTTATTGTATAATAATAATAATAATAATAATAATTTATTTATATAGCGCTTAATCTACATGTAAGGTAGTTCGAAGCGCTAAGAGTACAGGTAAAGAGACAGATAGAAGTGAAGGTTCAGGGCCAGGGCAACTGCATGTATGGTACTTAATAAGGAGATGGAGAAAGGCGGAGGCAGGTTAGACGGTGCTATGAGATGAAAACAGGTAGGTTTTTAGATTTGTTTTGAAGGTTTCGAGGGAGGTTGACTGGCGGAGCGAAAGAGGCAGGGAATTCCAGGCTTTTGGACCAGCGTAGGAGAAGGCTCGAGAGCTAGCTAGCTCGTATCCCGCTAGCGTCGAACTTACACGTCCTAATGTCTCTCCCTGCATCAAGCCCCTGGCGTTATGTACTCAGTGCACCTTTATCGTTTTCACTGTCCTTTCCGCCAAGACATTGTCCAGTACGTAACATGTTCATAAGCGCTTTTCTTACTTCCCAAAAATTCATCACGATACGATGGATCTTGTAATACGTAACCCACGAGAAGCGCGTTACCGCCAAAAACTCGCAGCCCAGCACGACACGAACGCTCTCTCGAAATGACGAGTACAGAGAAAGCGATGGGGACAGACGACAGTGGAAGAAATGGATGACTTGTCTAACGTGGCAAGACTCGTACCCCGTGACCCCCTCCGCTGCCCGCGTCTATTGGCTGCTGTTAACGTAAGGGACCTCACTCTGTGACATTCATCGCTCCTCGTTAGAGTGGAGGGCCCTTGTTTTGTGGCAGACGCCTGGTGAAGGCTATTTTGGAGGGAACTCGTACAGGTCTATTTTTAGACGGACGTCACCTGAGGTCATGGGATTCCGGAAACGCCCGATAGCGCGTTCAAACCCTAACCAAACCCTAACCCTAAGCCTAACCTTAACCCTAAGCCTAAAACTAACCCTGAACCTAACCCTAACCCTAATCGTCTAAAAATAGACCTGTACGAGTTCCCTCCATAATAGCCTCCCCCCAGACGCCTAGACTCCAACGAGCTGTCGACTTTCGAAACGAAGAAACTAGGGAAGGTCGGTGGGTGGGCGGGTGTTTGGGGTTGAACGTCCTTTTTCACCATGTATGGGCTAACGAGAAAAAGGCCAGCACAAAGATAAGAAGCCAGAGGGTGGAGACAAAACCTGTGCTGCGATTTATCACTAGTTTCTGGTGAATTCGGCTTGGTAATCTTGGGCGCAAGCCTTAAATGTTGCTACTTAAATTCAAGTTCCTTGTCGTGACGATAAAATTAACAAACCTGCCATTGGTTGGTGTTTATACAGTGCAGGCTACGTCATAACAATCAATAACCCCCCCCCCCCCAAAAAAAAAGTCCCTACCCCCCTTACCACCCCTTCTTGCTTGGGTGCCTTCCACCCCAACACACACACACACACACACACACACACACACACACACACACTTTTAACTGGACACCTGTCGACGTTATGAGCAGGAGCGCTCATAAAGACATGTCGCCAGTCGTCACTGTGCCCAGGGGGAAATATAAACCGTCATTCTGGACATTCTTCGGCCAGGGGAGACAACCCTTCGGATGTCCACAACTGTCCTGTTCTGTCTGATCTTCCGACAAGTAGCCGGGGCGGAAGCATGATTCCTTTTCTCGCCTGATTTCTGTCAATGGTCCCATGGTAGCACTGCCATCAGAGTGGTTTGGTAATTTGGTTATTTAGGGGGTTTAACTCTTTCTTTTTCGTACATGTGATGATATTATTTACATTTTGATTGTGCCTTTAATCATAAAGTGCAAGGTACATAATCTCGGAATTATTTCGTTTTATTTTGACAACTTACAGATATATGTACATTACAGCCTGTGGTTTGTCCTTGCAGGTAAACCTTTCTGTTTTGTTGTTGTTTTGTTGTTTTTGTTGTTTTTGTTGTTGTTGTTTTTGTTGTTTTGTTGTTGTTTTTGTTTAAATTTTTGTTTGTGTTTGGTTTGCTTTGGTATGGTTGCATCATATGCGTTTGCAAGATGAATTCACTGTGTCGCGTCAGCTATCAAGCCTGGGACAGAAGTCAAGCGGAAAAGGAAACCATGCGGGGCCGGACATCAATGAACACCAAAGGGCGCGTAACTCCCGTCTCTTGTGGCAGAGTACATGCCCTTCAATGTGTCTAACATCCTCCCTCATCCAGCAACACGTGACCTGCTGCTCTGTCAAAGGAATTTGTCGACACAAGCGCGCTGGTTTAAGAGGCAAAAGCGAGCTGTAGAAAGGGCTTGTCAGACATGGATGTCGTTAGTCCATCGCGAGCTAGAGCAAGACGAGGTGAAGAACTAAACATGGTTGTAATTAATTTTGTTAGTTGGCACAACACACACACACACACACACACACACACACACACACACACACACACACACACACACACACACATCAACATGAATTTATCCTCTTATTTTACAAAACAAGAGAAAAGTATAAAAGAGAACACTTTAGCGTGGACACTGGTTACCACGGCTTCTCGGCACCTACGCGACGTCCGCTTGCACTCATAGCATACATTACGAAATAAGTATATTATAGAGCCTTTAAATGACCGCGCGCGCGCGCACACACACACACACACACACACACACACACACACACACACACACACACACACACACACACACACACACACACACACACACACACACACACTGCAACTGAGAGATAAACAAGAATAACCATAACCATGAGCAAACCGTAAAAAGATATCATACTTTGTTTGTTTGTTTGTTTGTTTGCAATCGACGTGAAATTCGTGCAAGGTCACGTCTTCGAACACCGTCGAAGTCACACTAATTTCTGAGATGTGAGATATTACACCGATATTACACCCACCCTAACGATGTCTAACAGCTTCTCTGCCTCAAGCCAGGCCGCAAAGGCAATACAACAAACTCAGTGTTCTACAGGAGTTGAAGAAAAATGTGGCATACGACAAAATTCCCACACCTTCAGTCCTGCTAGGTATGATGCACTGCTATCATCCATCTAGGTCCAGAGCTCCAGTCTTCCAAGATCTGTCACAAGTCACACGTGACCCAGACCAAGCCTGGAGTTCGCCACTCACAAGAAACTGTTGTGTCACATTAAACAATTTATCACATCTTGACATCACAATGTTATAGTGATGGTATCACCGTCAGGTATCTAGCATTGCTGCTTTTTAAAAAATTTAAATTCGCTATTTCTACCATTACTAGATTTTATATTCATTTTTTTAACAGTTGCAGGGAATAAATAAATACATGGATAATAGATGTATAATCAGTTACATAAATACACAGAAAGCATACATACATACTAGTACACACTGATTTGTGTTCCATGATCGCAAAACCACATTTTTCATTGGCTGAGCACGCAGCGGCCTGTCCGAAATAAGGACATATTTCATTGGCTGAAAGGATGCCGGCCGGAAGTCAGAGCATATTTCATTGGCTGAAAAGCTGCCGGCACATACATATCCCCGGATGAAAAAGTGACCTTTCAGCGGAAAACAAAGCGAGAAATGTGCTGGCACTAAATCACGCGTGCTACGAGAAGTCCCGTGTTAACCGCGCTATATCAACACTTACAGAGAGGCCGGGCAAATCTCTTTATCCTAAATCAAAGATGGTGGGGCGCCTTGTAAAGCTCTCTATGTGTCGCTACAGGGGTCCTATAGAGGCCGCGAGCCACAGCGGTCAAGATATGATAGTACCAGGCTCCGTCCATGTTTGGTTAGTGTGTGGTGCATGCTGGAGTACCCTACGTGTCTTTGCTACAGAGCCATCGGCATCCAACTATGCTAGGGTATAGCAGCTAGACTTGGCGTGCAAAGCAAGGAATAATGACATGTTTTGAAATATGTTTCGCCCGTACATGTGTTGATGCAAAGGTGTGATCGGCAATGAGCAGGTTGAAGGAGAAGCTACCCAAACTGGACAGTCCAACTAAACACCTTTCAATTCAATTCAGGCACACTACCAGGTCAGCCAAATTCCATTATGCTTGATTTACCCCGCGAATGGACAAGTTTACGTAACAAACACCAGAGAGAGAGACAATGAAACTTTATTTTTTCAACGGTAGAAATTGTAGCATACGTGCCAGTTTATAATTTGCCGTTGCTAGACTAAAAAATGAAAATGAGAGAGAGAGAGAGAGAGAACTTTTTATGAAAACGGTGAGAGTTTTGGTCAATTTTCAAAGTTAAAAAAAGTAAAAATTCAAAATTTAACATTCAACGATACTTAAGAGTGGAACATGAAACTTGACACACACACACACACACACACACACACACACAGAGAGAGAGAGAGAGAGAGAGAGAGAGAGAGAGAGGTCCTGCTATTCAAACAGCAAGGAACCTCAATACAGCAAGAGGTATACACAGAACCGCTACTCATAGTCTTCAAAACGACTTAGTGCAAGTTTCAGGGACAACCAGAAGAGACTTGACTGTCCGGTAGATGGTTAGCAGTAAGGACAAAATAATCAGACAATGTGCCATCAAAGCGTTTAGCAATTTCAACAGACCGAGCTGTTCTAGCCGATCGCAGCACACAGTCATAAGATTTATGCGCACGGCTTAACGGAAGCTGTCTTATTTTCAAGGGCCATCATTACAGTCACCTGAGACTTAAGACCCAACACAAGATGACTGTCGAGTTAAGCCGTCACGGCTTTCCATCTGTCAGCAGCGCTCAGCGGCTGTGAATTCGCTCGTCAGTTACAAGAGCCTCTAGCTAAATTATGACACGCTGCGACAAAGTGAGACGACAACGCGAGAGACGAGAGCGAGCGGGACTTCTTATTCTAGTCTCCTCTCTTCTTAAATATACAGGCGGTTTGCTCAGCTGCTAGGCTCACAGCGTTTCGGGCTGATCCCAACAGTGTAAGCTTACGTGAATCACGCGCATTCACTCACACACCGGGCAACAACACGTTGCAATCACTTGTGCTGAAGGGTTAACACAGCTATTCAAGTTTTGATGTTGCGTGGTTTTTTTTGTTTTTTTTTTTTTGTTATTTGTTGTTTTTTTTGGGGGGAGGGATTTTTGTGTGTGTTGTTGTTGATGTTGTTTGTTTTTGGGGTTTTTTTTGCGTTTTTTTCTTTCTTTTTATTTCGTTGTTGTTGTTGCTGTTGTTATTGTCGCTTTACAGCACATGAGTTGATGTTTCAAGGTTGAACGGCTTAAACTTTCATGTATCGTTATCGTGACATCCGACAGTGGAAGGTGGAAGCCACACTGGAAGAAGGGTCTGCACCAATCGTGATGACCCTGTCTAGATTCACACGACTCGAATGTGCGTGATGCATGCGGCGAGCGTGCGTTCAGTTCGCGAAGCTTTGAGTCAAGCACTTGGGTAAAGCGCCTGCATAACATGACATGACATGACATGACATGACATGACATGACATAAGTGTTATTATCATTGAAAGAAGCGTCGCATGTGGTCCCTAAGCAACCGTTACCAGGGGGCTGCCGGAACAGTCCATTGTATCGCTCTCAGCAAGAAACCTCTCAAGATGAAGCAACATTCGCATTCCCCACGTGACTCCCTTCTTTCCAATCGCCTCGCCCCACGGTGCCTTTTCTTCTCCACTCTGTCCCATCTGGTCCCGCGTGCAGCAGTCTCTTTGAGGTACATTGTTCCGTTTGCTGCCGGTTAAAAGTCATGTTTACCCAGAGCCCGGTGCTAGAGAGGGGAGGCGTGAACTAGCGTCTGTGTGGAAATACCTACTTATGGCCGAAGAAATTGCAGGTGAACAGTATCCTCCGCTTCAGAGAAGCCTCCCTCCCTCCCCCCCCTCTCCCTCTTGTCCCCCGCCTTCTCCTCCACCACACCACACCCCGAATAAAACGGAGGTTTTAGATGAAAGGGTTGGTGGGATGGGGGAGTGTGGAGATGGATGGGGGTGGGTGAGGGTGTGAACCGTGTTCGCGGTTTCCGTGATTCAGATCTGCCGTTCAGTGGCGTTGAAAGATTGATGCGGAAAGAAAATTAAACATCATTGGATTGAGAATGTCCATGTGTGCCGCATTGCGTGAATGTAACATATTAGTAAACATGTATGTGAAACCAACAACAGTAGACTGCCCATAGCCTCCCCCTCCCCCTCCCCCCCCTCCCCCAACACTTAGCACTGCAAGTAACTGTTCTGTTCTAACTGTACACTGTACCTAGTAGACGTGAAAACCATTGTCACATTGTGTCTACAGCTACTAATGTATGATGACCAACCATGAGAATGTATATATTTCTTTAAGCTCATGCCCAAGAAAGGGGAAATTTAAAACAACAACAACAACAACAAAAACCAAAACAAACATGAAAATCGGCAGAGAGAGAATGAGAAAGAGACTGACTGACTGACTGACTGACTGACTAACTGTAACGTTGATTTCATGATAGTGACTCGTAGACATAATCTGCCTATCTTACAAGCTGTCCTGGTAATGGAGGCTATGGCTGCAGAACACTAATAGAAAACCATGAAAGAAACAAATACTACCCTGAGGAAAAGTAACAGCAACAGGAAAATGAATACAACTCGTGACCTCGTGGGAAATAAATAAAACAAAGAGAGAGAGGGGATGGGGGGGGGGGGGCAGTAGGAGAGAGAGAGAGAGAGAGAGAGAGAGAGAGGACGATAACGGCGATCCTGTATTTTTGTAACGGAAGAAGTTACAGGCATACAAAGACCAGTTTCAAACTTGCCGTTGCTACACTACCATAAAAAGAAAGAAAACTGAAAACGAGAGAGAGAGAGAGAGGTGATTTCCATATTTGACAGGTACCCCGCCCAAGAGCAATGTCCCACACACCATGAGGTGTGTAGCTGGCGGCAAAAGTTGAATTTTTAACCATCTTAGATCACCTCCTGATACAGTGTACAGCGGGGACAGTCACTGTGACACTCACGGCCTGCATGTAATATACATACGCCCCAAAGTTCAAACTGCTAGGTCAGAATGGACTGCACTGAACTAAAGATATTCGTAAACTGCCATTTTCCATGGAAATAGAATTGTCTTAGGTGTTTTAGGTGACTCGCCGACCCAAACATTAAATTTGCTTTGGTTACAAAAACAGCATTTCTAATTTTTTATTTGGCTGTTGAGAAAAAAGAAAAAGAAAAAAAAATGTTTCGTTCGGTGTGTGTGTGTGACTACACGAAGCTGACTGCCGACAAACTCGGTCACCGTGAGATTTTGTTTTCTGAACGTTAATATTTATGTCCTACATGGCTTCATATTCGTGTTTCAGGTTTGAAATGTGATTAGCGGTAATTCTTACTTAAGTCAAGGTTAGTTTAACGTAATTTAAACCATAAAGAACTATCTTATACATATCTATATATATATGTATATATATATATGTATATTATATATATTATATATTATATTATATATATAGATATATATATATAAATATATATATCTTATCTTATGGATACATTCTTGTACGGTGATTATGATTGTATTATTTGCATGCTTTTTACGTTTTAAGTGTATGTTCTACGCGTGTTGCAAAGCGATTTTCTCAATTCTGGGACAAATAAAACTGACGACTTGAAATAACCGACTGCTTTCTCATCACGGTGGACAAAACTGTACTCTGTCCTATCATTTCTGTGTCTTGGTCGTCATGATTCAGGATAAATGTCCTAAATAAATGTCCTACACGTTATCGGTCAACCAGGACATTTGTCCTTTTGCATTTCTCGCTGATATGAAGTTCTAGTGCTGTTAACTGTTATGCATAATTATTATTCAAAGAATCTGGTCGTTCGAAGCTCATAGCTGGGATTAACATAATTGTAAACATACGTTCCCACAAAATAAGACCCAATTCTGATCATTAACTAAACGGCACCATTACGCATTAATGAATAATGAATAAACCAACAGACGCCCAAGCCAATGTGTCAATCACTTCGAGCACAAATCCTAGCTGTCTGTAAGCCGGAATCGCTCTGAAAGTGACGGAGCGTAAACAAGACAGAGAAAACCACGAGGCGATCATGTTTATTCATACGTGATACATCAACTAATGTTAACCTAATAAACGAAGCGTATCACGCAGGAGGTCTAAACTGATTGGCTTACTCTAACTCCACTTGTGAGTGTATTTGGTCAACCACTCGGAATAAACCTTGAGAAATCGGACAGTTCGAGTTCTTACAACTTGCAGAGGTTCTGCTGGCTGGTTGGTTGGATAGAGATTCGCGTCCGCGCCACAAGCGTGGTTTGAAACGGCCGTAATGTGCAGGGTTTGGGTAGAAAGGGACAGCTACCCTAACTGCACAATCCTGCTGAACACTATTCACTTCAGACAAACTGACAGGTCGGCCACAGTCTTGACTGTGATGGATAAGTTACGAAAAGAAACCTAGTTAAACTCGCGTCGCACGATATGCGAGAACAGCGGACCAACCTACGTTAATAATTCAGTTCCAATGGTTCACCCATTCAGAGGAAACGGGCAATGTTGGCTGATGTCACACGGTACACGCTTCAGTCCGAACAAACATCGAACACGGCTCAAACACGAGCCGGAAGAATTAGAGCAAAGACATGTTGTAGCCGTACGTCAGACGAGGAACACGGAAAACGCCTTATTCGGTCATGTTCGATGTTTGTTCGGACTACACGTTTCCCGTATTTACATCAGCCTTTGGAGTACCCACTTGGGTTCGAACTCACAAACATTGCCAGAGAAGTCGACGTACCTACTGAACCACTGGCCACCTACTCGATCTCGGTGCTTAAAGGGGCTTATCATCTAGTGCTACAATCTTTATGCTCACAGATCGGTCTGGGCTGTTTTCGTGGTACATGTATCTATCATCACACCACTTAGACACCTGGACAGTGACGGCGTCTGTAATGCTGGCACTGAGCCAACAGAAGCGTACTCGACGACACGGCGACAATATTGAGCGCTCCAGTTGTGTAACAACAGTCGTAGAATTTGAATGTTGGACCGCTCGCGCAAAGTGTAGACAACATTGTATCGCATTAAGAGCTGTACTAATCATCAAGATAGAGTATTTCGAGCGAACAGGCGCCCTCACTCAGGAGCCAAACAGTTAAAAAATATAAGCTGTCTTAGCAAAGGTGGAATTAGCACATTTAACATTCCTGTCGCAAGATTGACATGGGAAGAAATTCTGCCACGGAAAATTGTGCATATATGTGGAGAGACCCGAGGCGTGGACACTCCTGAACAATGTCCCTGTTTGACCTCCAGTGTCAAGGGGATTATGGGATTAGCGGCCGCTCCGTTAAACACGACTTAAAGCGACACACCTCGCGAACTAATCGGCCGCTGTTTCCTTTAGCTGTTTGCTTCGTTATTGAAACCCGTGCGGACGGCTGACCCTTAACTCTGGCCCCAGGGCAGAACCAATATTTGCAGAGACACTGAGCACTGATCGAGGCGGCCAAAATGCCCTGCAAGCGCCGTGGGTTGAATTGTAACAGTGTTGTTTTTGAACCAGGCCTGGGGAGGCAACTTATAAGGGTGTGGGATTAATAGGGGTGATATAATTATTTATAGCATCTCTCTCTCTCTCTCTCTCTCTCTCTCTCTCTCTCTCTCTCTCTCTCTCTCTCTCAATCGGGATAATGATAAACGTAATTTTCATCGATGTTTACGGCCAATCCCCCCTCCCACCCCCCCAAAAAAGAACGAGTATAAATAAAATTGATTCTTTAAAAAAAATGCGTGAATATTAAAAAAAAAAAACCAACAACAACAACAACAAACAAAGAAACAAACAAAGTTTGAAAGAAAGGATATGTGTCAGGAATATAATTATACTGTTTTAAAAATCTCAGTTCTAGTCCAGCCAGTTTGAACACACATCTCAGTGCTGCCAAAGTCCGATCCTACCGAATTCCTCAGTCCTACACAGAGTCCATTTCTCAGGAAGTCCTGCACCCAGCAGTGCCGAAGCCCCTAGCCACAAGTCAGTGACAACACCACCAAAATAGCTACCGAGAATCCAAGAAAGCGGTGAGCGTCCTAAAAGACTCATAAAGTGATTATAGCGGCTTAGCGTCCTGTAGGCGACAGTAAACCACGTGTACGTGTAATCGTGATTTAAATTCCATTATCCCACACCCACATGCTGCCTCTCTGGTCTTACCCAAATCAGGGCAGGCTTTAGCGGGGATAAAACAAACCCATATTGACTGTTTAGAGAGGGTCTGAGTCACAGGGGGCAGTCAAGATGGCGACAGTTTTTTTTCCCCGGTGTTACTACGATTCAAAAGGGTTGTTGTTGTTGGTGGTGGTGGTGGTGGTGGTGGTGGTGGTGTTGTGTGTGTGGGGGGGGGGGAGGGGGGGACAACGATTTTTATAAGTTAAAAAGGAACTAAGCCGCCATATCAATGCTCACAGATCGTTCTGAGCTGTTTTCGTGGTATCTGTCGTCACACCACTAGACACCTGGACAGTGACAGCGTCTGTAATGCTGGCACTGAGCCAACAGAAGTGTACTCGGTGACTGACGCGGCAGCAGTCGCTTTCTGTTGACAGACATCCCCTTTCTTTGACAAAATCCAAGATTTTTGTTTTCGGTGATACTCACATTTGAAAAATGAAAACAGTCGGTGCTTAGGACTTTGTTTTGGACTTCGGGGTGTCGGTGTGAAATTAAGGGACCGTTCATTAACCAGAATATACACGCACAATGTAAAACTGGAGGCATGCTCTTATGTCAGACATGTAATAATAATAATAATAAATGGTATTTGTAAGGCGCACTTCTTTAGAATAAAACATGTAAACATGACAGTGGCATTACCGGAAAGCAATCGTCCTCAAGACGTTTAAATCATGATAACACAGGAACTGACAACTTCCCGCCATCTTGATTTAACATCCATACTTTCTGAAACTTTTTTTTTTTAATAGTCTAGGTGGATTTGGTAGTTATAACAACAAATTATAGAAGCATCGTCGACAAAACAAAACAAAAAAATCGTAAAACTTTTCAATCATTGTAGCACCCGAACAACACTCTTCCGTCTTCATTGAAACCCCTGTTTCTGCCATTGATTAAAAAATATATATTATCAATTTTAATGTCGATTTGTAGCACTGGGAAAACTCTCCGCCATCTTGTGATCACACTGATGTGCCGTTGCAGAATCGAATTGGTACCTTGTGGAAACCGCTCCCGGCTTCAAGCATGCAGTTTTCAAACGCAGTATGGGGTCGGGACTGTTTGTAAAACAAAGGCAGGGTTTGAGGGGCGGGGGTAAGGTACAATTAGCCGGGCCGAGCTGCGGACACTGATAACAGCCACTGATACGTGGCGACGATACCTGCCCCCTCGGCAAAAATTCCTCGGCAAAATGTTTTAGCGGACAGGATTTCGGAAAAGTTAAAGCGATCAGTTTGGTGATTTCACTATGCGGGCAAGCAGACTATGAGAACTGAATATAGAGTTTGCGTTGCTTGACTGTTTCAGTTGTTGATGTTGTCGTGATTGTTGTCGTAGTTGTTGTTGTTGGTGGTGGTGGTGAGTGTGGGTGTGCTGTTTTTGAGGTTGTGATAACGGTGGTCGAACGTTGATATTGTCGGTGATGGCGGCATTATGATAGTGCAGTTGTGGTAGTATTGTGTCTGTTGTTGCTGGTGTTAGTGTTTGTTTTGGATGGTACTGATACTGGTACTAGTGTTTGTTGTGGAGGGTACTGATACTGGTACTAGTGTTTGTTTTGGATGGTACTGATACTGGTACTAGTGTTTGTTTTGGATGGTACTGATGCTGGTACTAGTGTTTGTTTTGGAGGGTACTGATACTGGTGCTAGTGTTTGTTTTGGATGGTACTGATACTGGTACTAGTGTTTGTTTTGCATGGTACTGATACTGGTGCTAGTGTTTGTTTTGGATGGTACTGATACTGGTGCTAGTGTTTGTTTTGGAGGGTACTGATACTGGTACTAGTGTTTGTTTTGGAGGGTACTGATACTGGTGCTAGTGTTTGTTTTGGAGGGTACTGATACTGGTACTAGTGTTTGTTTTGGATGGTACCGATACTGGTACTAGTGTTTGTTTTGGAGGGTACTGATGCTGGTGCGAGTGTTTGTTTTGGATGGTACGATACTGGTACTAGTGTTTGTTTTGGAGGGTACTGATGCTGGTGCTAGTGTTTGTTTTGGATGGTACTGATACTGGTACTAGTGTTTGTTTTGGATGGTACTGATACTGGTACTAGTGTTTGTTTTGGAGGGTACTGATACTGGTACTAGTGTTTGTTTTTGGAGGGTACTGATACTGGTACTAGTGTTGTTTTGGAGGGTACTGATGCTGGTGCGAGTGTTTGTTTTGGAGGGTACTGATGCTAGGTACTAGTGTTTGTTTTGGATGGTACCGATACTGGTGCTAGTGTTTGTTTTGGAGGGTACTGATACTCGGTACTAGTGTTTGTTTTGGATGGTACCCGATACTGTACTAGTGTTTGTTTTGGAGGGTACTGATGCTGGTGCGAGTGTTTTGTTTTGGATGGTACCGATTACTGGTACTAGTGTTTTGTTTTGGATGGTACTGATGCTGGTGCTAGTGTTTGTTTTGGATGGTACTGATACTGGTACTAGTGTTTGTTTTGGATGGTACTGATACTGGTACTAGTGTTTGTTTTGGAGGGTACTGATACTGGTACTAGTGTTTGTTTTGGAGGGTACTGATACTGGTACTAGTGTTTGTTTTGGAGGGTACTGATGCTGGTGCGAGTGTTTGTTTGGAGGGTACTGATGCTGGTACTAGTGTTTGTTTTGGATGGTACCGATACTGGTGCTAGTGTTTTGTTTTGGAGGGTACTGATACTGGTGCTAGTGTTTGTTTTGGAGGGTACTGATACTGGTACTAGTGTTTGTTTTGGATGGTACTGATACTGGTGCTAGTGTTTGTTTTGGATGGTACTGATACTGGTGCTAGTGTTTGTTTTGGAGGGTACTGATACTGGTGCTAGTGTTTGTTTTGGAGGGTACTGATACTGGTACTAGTGTTTGTTTTGGATGGTACTGATACTGGTACTAGTGTTTGTTTTGGATGGTACTGATACTGGTGCTAGTGTTTGTTTTGCGTGGTACTGATACTGGTGCTAGTGTTTGTTTTGGAGGGTACTGATACTGGTGTTAGTGTTTGTTTGGAGGGTACTGATACTGGTGTTAGTGTTTGTTTTGGAGGGTACTGATACTGGTGCTAGTGTTTGTTTTGGAGGGTACTGATACTGGTGCTAGTGTTTGTTTTGGATGGTACTGATGCTGGTACTAGTGTTTGTTTTGGAGGGTACTGATACTGGTGCTAGTGTTTGTTTTGGAGGGTACTGATACTGGTGCTAGTGTTTGTTTTGGAGGGTACTGATACTGGTTTTGTTGGGTTTATTTCTTATTTTCTTTCTTTTGTGGTCAGTTGTTGTCTCTCTTTTGTTGTTGTATTTGCTTTATTTTGTTGGAATTGTTTTGTTTGTTTGTTTGTTTGTTTTTAATTTTTGCTATTGTTTGTTTGTTTGTTTGTTTGTTTGTTTGTGCGTGTGTTACAAGGGACGCTGCAAAAGGAAGTTTGATGGGGGTTTTATTGTTGGTGGTGGTGTTTGTTTGCGTTTTCTCTGCTTTTTATGTTTTTAGATGTTTGACTTTTTCACCTGCTTTGTGCATGACAGTAGGGCACCCGGCCACACCCATGCCTGACTTAGACTCTACCCCGTGTCTTTATCAAACCACTCTAGACGTGAAGTCACATCTCGAGCACCTGACTGGTGAGACGTGTTGACGTGTTGAGGCCAAGTGACTGTCAAGAGACTCGTGCGTTCCTCTGTCTCTCACCGGTCACTTGGTCAACCATTCTCTTGCTCACACACTCACCTCACTCAGTCCGTGCATCACCTCTGCAAGCTGAAGTTAAAGATGCAATTCCAAGATTTCCATGCTTCTCGAAAGACAAGTTTTTGTTTTGGAGTACTTGACGAAAGACAGTTTTGTTGTTGTAGGACGTTAGACTCCCGAACACCCATCCCTTTTTCCTGCATGCATAGCGTGTTATTGTTTGTCCCTTCCGCGGCACCTCCCGCTTGGAATGGGATTTTAACGTGTACACTTGATGTTGTACGTGTTGTGTGTACACGAGGGTGAGACAGGCACCGTAAACGAGTCTGCACGTGATTCTGACGCGATTTGAAAAGGAAAAAATCCCACGAAATTCGTACTCACCGGGAACCGAACCAGGCAGCTCAGGGCCCAAAGACGGATACCTTAACCACGAGACAAAATCCCATATCCCCAGTATGTGATGGAAAAAGACGTTACATCCTTAAACACCAACTCACCCTGTGCCGTAACTGCGTTTGTCTAAGTTTTACGTTTGTTGACACGTGACACCACAGAAACATCTCAGAAGAACTTGTGAGCATAGACTGTGTCGGGAGGTGCACCTTTAACACTGACTGGCTGGCAACACGAGACTGATGGTCAAGAGATTCAAGTAGGGCTATCCTTCACCAGTGACGGGTCACAGTGTCTGTGATTGTTGGTCTAAGCGTACTTGAGAGACTGCAGTAAACTGTGAAGTCAGGTCACTGTGGGGGCAGCGTATACTGACGTGACTTCTTGTGAATTCTGTCTTGAAACGGAATACCTACCGGCGCGTGTCGCCCTGGCACACATCGGTGTAGAGAACTTTCGGTTTAAACATTTTATTCACCTACAAACAGTAATAGCCTTACCGGCAACAGAGCATAACAAGTTCGTATGTAAAACTTATAGGCGTGCTCAGCTGGAGGGGGGGGGGGGCACATCTGGCTTACCCGTTATTGCACCGGCTGACAAGGACAGATACGGGCCGTTACATTGTGTCATCACAGAACATTCTGAAAACATGTTCAATGTTTAAAAACCCTTCATACAAAATGCGGTGCATGAGCATATCTAGTCTACACACACACACACACACACACACACACACACACACACACACACACACACACACACACACACACACACACACACACTCACACACACACACAAAGCGCATTACCGGCATGCATAAACCAGGTAAGAGTTTCTTCACTGAACCAGATCTACATTTCCCTCACATCTGGGCCAAACTCACATTCACGGATTTTTTTTTTTTCACCCTCCTTGAGCCACGTTCTGAGAAACCCAGTGAGGCTCATTTTCAGCCAATCATGCCCCAGGTTCGCATTCTCCTCCGACACTAAGACAGCTGCCTGTAGCCCAGAAGAAAATACATCATGTCTAGGGAGGTTTTATTCCCTTCTCTCTCCCTCCCTTGTTGTTGATCTGTTTGTCTGTTTTTCCCGCTGTACGGCATCGTCTGTGGGTTTGTACCGGAAGAGACAGAAGTGATAGCGATAAAGGAATTCCATGTACAGACTTAGTCATGTCAGAGCTCATAGCGATGTAATCTGGGATTGCTTCTCCTGGCCCGTTCTGCCGATCGGGTGATAATCTGGATTATTCTGAAGGAATGTTTGGAAGCAGTTATATATCGGTATTGTGATCGCAGTTTTTGTTTGTTTATTTGTTTGTTTCTTTATTTTTGTTCTTGTCGTTGCTTGCCGTAGCTGTTGTTTTTATTGTTGTTTTGTTTTGTTGTTTTTAGTTTCCATGTTTGTTTGGTTGTTTGGGGGGGGGGGGGGTTATGGGTTGTTTTGTCCGTTGGTTGGTTCGCTCGTCCGCTCGTTCGACCTTGAGATGGTTTTATATTTCGTTGGTTTATTCATTTGTTGGTTGGTTGGTTGGCTGGTTGGTTCGTTGGTTCGTTGGTTCGTTCGTTTGTTCGGTCGTTCGTTTGGTTGGTTGGTTGGGTTGTCGGTTATTTCTTTGTTGTTCTTCTTCTTTATTTTATGCTATTTACTTATACATTTATTTATTTATTGCTGTCCCTTTATAACGCGCCCCCCCAAAAACTAGTTCATACCACACGCGACACATACCCTATTCAGTCATAACCGTCCCTGTAGAAATGCACATCTAGACCCCAGCACCTGCCCTGCACGCCTCACCTCTTTAATGACCTGCAATTTTCGGCACATTTGCAAACATGCCCGTGGCCCGTGTCAGCCAATCGTGCGCACTGAGATAATGTGTGGTCTCTTTTCTGTCAGATGTACAAGCAATACCTCCTATGGAAGCCGGCTGGTAATGCAAGCCAGTGTCGCATTGTGTGAGTGTTTGAGTTTGTGTGTCAATCAGAGACAGAGGCGGGATATGACACTCTGTAGACTAGAAGTTCCAAAGTCAAGAAAGAATTCGTGTTCTGAACTCACGGAATAGTCCTACTCCAAGGGAAGAAATAGGTAAATGACCGCTGCAAGGGAGAGTACTGTGCCTGTATGGGAAGAGGGTGGGGTGGGTGTTTGGGGGTTTAACGTCCTTTTCCATCACATAGGGGGGTATCAAAGACGGGGAAACGATGAAAAAGCCAGCACAAATATTTGGCCCCAGCCGGGATCGAACTCACGACCCGAGCATTAGAAGTCCAACGCTCTACCATTCGACCACCCCGGCTCCCCCTGTATGCGAAGAGTGATCACCAGATCTAGCAGTTTCCAGCACAGAAAAAAAAAATGACAAGAAACTACTTCCTATTTTATTTTTCGTAGAATAATAATTCTAAACTCTACTGAGTAAATAATTATGACAACACGACCCTCCCCCTGTACCCCTCGCTGTCATCCCCTCCCTCGTCACACACACACACACACACACACACACACACACACACACACACACACACACACACACACACACACACACACACACACACACACAAATGTATCCGATTTGCCTACTCGCATATTTACAGACGTACGATTTGGCTGTGGTATTGTTTTTACATTTGTCATGAAGTTGGCATCAGTACTTCGGCAACCAACAAACTAGCTGTATATAAACAACTATTAGGCAAATAATTAAAACCTGCCAATAAAATGAAGAACAAAAACTTCTGCAGGATATTGGTGTATGACATTGCAAAATGGGGACCATAGTAAATTTCTTTTTTTTTTATACAGATCATCTTGAACTTCTTGCGTCTATACAACGGTTAGAAACAAACAAAAAATAACGTTAAAAATATACATGATTTAAGGAGGAAGGAAATTCAAGGGAAGGCTTTGAAAATTGGGGAGCAAATTGCATCTTGTGCATTCACGAACACGCCCTAGGTGAGACCAGAGGTGCAGCAAAACCCTTTCATTACCACCAAATTGCCGACGTGCTCTCTCTCTCTCTCTCTCTCTCTCTCTCTCTCCCGCAGTCAGCAATCCAATTCTATTTCTCACTCGCTTTCGCGTCTCCTTTTTCTTTGGGCTATCTCCCCCTCTCTCTCTCTCCTCTACCTCTCTCTCTCTCTCTCTCTCATTTCGCACTTATCGGAGGAAACAAGACTTGAAGACAGATGGTTGGTTGGGGTTCTGTCATGATATGTTTTGGTGTTTGTGTTTCTGTGTGTACGAGCTATAGACCTGGGCTTATTGATAGACCAGGAGATAAACGGTGTGTGTGTGTGTGTGTGTGTGTGTGTGTGTGTGTGTGTGTGTGTGTGTGTGTGTGTGTGTGTGCGCGCGCGCGCGCGCGCGCGTGTGTGTGCATGTATATGGGTTGGTTGATGCGTGCGTGTGTGCATGCTTTTCCCCATTGTTTATTTATTTATTTCAATTGACTGATGCTTAGTGTTGTTCCCTTCTTTTATGATAATAAGTTTAAAATTATCAGTATTTAAATTTACCGGGGGGGGGGGGGGAGGGGGCGGGGGGCTAGCAGGCCGCCTAAAATTTATAAATGCATAACACTTTAGATCTCTGTTCAAATTTCATCGGCCGAACACGTTAAAAACCAAGCTGTCTACGGCACGTTATTGCTGACTGCGGGGGAAAAAAAGCAAAAAAAAAAAAAAAGCACGCAACACATTCCACGAGATGTCAAACTCCCCTTTCATAATGGTCCCCTAATTCATCGCACCATTCCCTTGCACGTTCAACGAGTAAACTTGTTCATAGGGACATTTCCCCTCAGCGCGCGAAGTTTTGATAACAGTAAGCTTTAAATGTTTTATCTAACCCATGTAGTCGTCCCCTGTGTGTCGTCCTGGATTGCTGTGCGTCTGGGAGGGATCGGAATTTGCTATTACCTCGCTCGTCCTGACACCCAAACATCCCTGAACCTTCCGCTGGCCTTTTTGTCTCTAGTCTCTCCCTTCTGTCAAGAAAGGGGAAAGTAAATTCACCCTCCATGATGAAGTCTGTGTAGAAACGTCCTTTAGCTTTTGTGTCTCGAAGCTCCGAGTTCTGAGACCAAACACCCGGTAATGCGATGGAGAGAGAAGTGAGGGATGGGGTGAGGTTAAGGTGTCGGGTAAAACATGCCGAGCCTGTTGAAAAATGAGGTCTTCCGAGGGTTTTTGCTGCAAGCTTAGTGTTCCGCGAGTTTTCAGTGGCTCGGTGTAAGGTTAGGGAACCTACCAGGTGAAAAGATGCGCGCAAGTGGTAATACATGCTTCAAAAACTATTCACATGCATACCCTTTCTTCTGTTTATTTTTTTTCCTTGGGGGGGGGGGGGGTCGGGAAGGGCCGGGGGGGGGGGGGGGGAGGAAGGGCTCAATAGGTAGCACATCCGACTTTAGTAGGTGAAGTCAGCGCACTCGCAGCGAATTGTGGATTCGAACCTAAGTCGAGCTGTGTTTATGTGACACTGACTTTCTGGGCTGCTTAGTGGGGGTTTCTTCCCCCGATACTCTCAACAACACTCAAAAATTAGGTAGGTAGGAGGCGCTGCACCGCAGCGACACCCCCAAATTTCCCTGAAGGAATGATACATTTTGAAAACAACATCAGAAAATTTACCTACAACAACAATAAAACAAAAGGCTCACCTAAGTTGCAAAGTTTGGTCAGGGCAATGTGCCACTAACAATACAAAGATTAGTTCGTTGGTTGGTGAGGAGGGGGTGGGGGGTGGGGGGGGGTGTTAAGGTCCTTTTTCGCCAAATAATGGTGATATTACAGGGAACAAGGAAGAAGCCAGCACGAACCGTTAGCAGGATCCGAACTCACGACCCAAACATTGAAAGTCACCGCTCTACTAGGTTGGTATCTATTCCGGTTTCTAACAACACAAAGACGCAAAGAACGAATGTGTGTACAACTACATATAACAGGAGAATGGAAAGAAAGAGAAAGACACTGACAAACTGTGAGTGAGGGAATTATCTGTAGATGACCCCAGATAGCACTTGAAGTAATGCTAATTGTGGTACGTCAGGGAAAAACAAACACAGGAAGGTTCGCTATCTTTTGCTTGACGAGGAAAAGGTTTCAGTGAGGAGAATGTCTGGTAACACGCAAACTTTGGACGTAGCCTTCGTGCATGTGTGTATTTCTTGTTTTGTCTTGACATGCATTTCCTTCCATGAGTTCGTGAACGTATTTTTTTGAAATTTTGAATGAGGTAAATGTTTTGCATTTAACGCGCACCCTCACGTACGCACGGACCCTCGCATACGCGCTTGCAAGAACTAAGGCACGCACGCTCAAGCAAGCAAGCAAGCAACTACGCACGCAAGCACTTTGTAATTTCTTGAGCACGAGCCCATGACCTTTCGAATTCTAGTCCGAGGATCGACCGACTGTTTCTTTAATTGATTGTTTTATTTGTTGTATTCTGTTTGGTTGGTTTTTGTTGTTTTCTGTTGTCGTTGTTGCTCTTGTTCTTGTTCTTGTTGTTGGCGATGATGTTTGGTTTGTTTGTTGTTGTTTTTTTTGTTTGTTTGCTGTTTTTTGTTGTTGCTTGTTTGTTTTTTGTTTGCTGTATTTTTTTTTGGGGGGGGCGTAGTGAGTTCTTTTTGTTGGAGCAGTGCTATACACGAACCATGTTTTCCTATCATTGTTACAGAAGGTTACAAGCGACTGGCGAATGAGACATAGAGACAAGTCACCCCCAGCCGGGTATCGGAACAGAGCGAGATTACTTCGGCAGACAATTGTTGGCACTGGCAAGCTGGTCACGGGGGAAGAGGGGGGTAGGGGGATCGGAGGGGGAGGCAGGTGAACAGGTATGAGAGGATCCAGACAGCTGTAAAACAGGGTGTGTTCCCACAGGTCACCTTCCAAACCATACAACACACGACATGCGGCCGCGTTCTGAGGCAACAAGGTTCGAGTCTGTGGAAGTAGGCAGGGCAGACACTGACGTCGGGTGCTTTAGAAATTTAATCACCATTATTAGATGTCACAGTTCAAACGGAAATAGTTTATACAGGACATCCACGATGTGATTCAACGACACTAAGCATAATTAAAATCATGAATACTTCTTGATTTCAATCTGCATTGCCATCACCCCCGTCCCCTTTTTTAAACGTTTGGCCCGCACAAAACAGAAAAAAATAATGCAATTTTAAATCCCGAAACTTGGATAGCTGAGCCTACCCTTCGCACCAAGTATGGCGGGTGAGAATGAATCCGGGTGGTTCTCGTGAGCGTGCGTGTTGGGTTCAGTTCGCTACGCTCGCAATTTAATGAACGGCTTACATTAATGCAGATGATGATGATGATGATGATAATGAATATTATCAGTAGTAGTAGTAGTAGTATCATCATTATAATTGTTATTATTATTGTTGTTGTTGTCGTTGCTGTTAGAATTTTTAAAAAGTGTTTGCCTTATTAAAAAAAATATTATAGACATATATAATTATCCGTTTATCACTTGCACTATTGAAAAATGTTCGGATTATCAAGAGAGTAAAAATATGCGCCCCTCGTGACAGAGTGCTGTTTCGCTAAGTGTAGGAGGAAAAGACGAGAAATCTGCAGAACGTCCCAAGAAACAAAAGCATCGCACATGGCTAGAACAACACCAGCCCGTGTTTAAAGTTTATGTGATGAAGGTTTATTGGGTTGCTCCCTGTGAGATGAGCACGCCAGATTAGAGATGAGTAATGTCGACAAATCGGTCTCCTGCAGAGGAGAGGTTTACTAGGGGAGACGAGCTAGTCGCGCGGTGGTATTTTATGTCAAAGCACGGTGGTGTTTGACATGAATAGTAGCTTTGTATAGTAAAATGCAATGAAACGTAATAGTTTTTTTTTTTATGTATCGCGCGCGCGCAGGAACACACGCACGCACGCACGCACGCACGCACGCACACACGCACACACACACACACACACACACACGGGCGTAGTGATATGTGGTTATGCAGTGAGGGGGTCCAGTTTCTGTCTATTCTCATATTTCTCATTTCAGAATATAAAGCAGTTGGGCATAAACGACGGGACATAAACATTTTCTAGTCTTATTTTCAATTTGTTTCGTGGGAGGTATATCACATTTATATGACTCCCGGATGGCAATAAAATACACAACACCAGCATTTACTATCCCTTTTTTTCTCTTTTTCTTTCTTTTTTATTTTTTTTGAGGGAGGTGGGGTAATCGCTCTGGAAATGCACTTGGTGAATGTGAATGTAACGCAGCTGGCGAAAAGATATTAATCCTCTTTTTTTTTTCTTTCTTTTTTTTTTTTTTTTTTTTTTTTTCGCTTGAAGTGATTTTTAGCATCTGTTCATTTCATGGCCATTCAGTTACATAAAACATAAACTATGTATGAACTACAACAAAAGCTCCATAGTATTCTTAAATATTTGCATTTTTAGATGTGCAATATTTTGATTGCTAAGTATTTTATTCGACACACGAGTACTGAATGCAATTTTTTTTTTTTTTTTTTTTTGGTCGAAGGAAAACGTTTCTTTGTTTCGGTGAGATATGAATAAAAAACGGGTCATTAATTTATCGGTTATGAACTTTATGGTTTTCCTCCTTCTCCTCCTCCTCCTCCTCTCTCTCTCTCTCTCTCTCTCTCTCTTATTTTTTCATTTTATTTGTTTATGTATTTATTTTTTCATTTTTTAAATTTATTTGTGTTTGTTGTTGTTGTTGTTGTTTTTCGGAAAGATGGAGAGGGGGTGGGGGGGGGGGGTCGGAGATGTTTATCATATATTTTGAATTAAATTTAATTTAGCAATTGCTCGCCCCTTCAGTGCAATTGCACACTGGGATTCGAACCCACAACTATCTGATCGGAAATCAAACGTTCTACCACCTGAGGTACCCGACCGGCTGCTTCTCCCACGTCTTCCACTATTTTTTTTTTAAATGCCAAGGGCAACAACTGCACACAACATCCGGTTCCAAAGACATGAGCAGATTTTCGTTAATAGTCGTCTAAAGCTCCGAATCTGCAAAAACCATCCATCATAATTCCAAAGAAAACACCGCTTAAAGCAGCAAAATGTCCAGAAATGTAAAGGGGGCGGGAGGGGGGGGGGGTGGTTCTAGACAGCGCAGCAGGGAAAAACAGAGAAAATGTAAAAATAGTTTAAACCCCGACGTTTTGCAAAGTCCCGTAACTCGGCCCACCCACAGTTCAGTCCCCTTCATCGCGAGTTCGACATAGCGCTCTTATCCGCAAAATCATCCGTGCTCGTCAGAAGTGAGAGCCTCTCCCCACGCTACACGTGTACAGGCAGAAAACACAGAAGACTATCAAGCGAAACTGTCTGACCATGAACACTGGAATTCAGCAAACGGAAGAAAAAAGCTAATTCACAAGAGAAAAATACAGACACAACCAAATCCCCCCCCCTCCTCACGCACACACACACACACACACACACACACACACACACACACACACACACACACACACACACACACGTCCAAGCAGTTTCCACGTCCCATACCATTTTACCTCTATTCTAGATTTTTTTTTAAAAATCAATTTGAAGCAACTGTTCTTTTGCTATTTATTTTATTTTATTTGTTCGATTTAGTTTTGAGGTTTTGTTGTTGTTGGCGCTGATGGTGTTTGTTTGTTTGTTTGTTTGTTTGTTTGTTTGTTTGTTTGTTTGTTTGTTTGTTTGGTTGTTTGGTTGGTTGGTTGGTTGGTTGGGTTGTTTTGTTTTTTTTTTTTTTTTTTTTTTTTCATTTCGGGGTTGTGAATAAACATTCACAAAATAATCCTAAACAGAAAAAAAAATTATTTGACATCTAAGCCACCGTGCACGGCTTCCCACGGATGATACCCATTAGAGCAGTTTTGTGTTTACGCAAGAAAAGAGCTGTGCAACGCGGAGCCAAAGGGAGAGAAGACAGCGGGAATCACATATTGCACAAAGATGCCGCAACATCACAGTAAATAGACACAAGCGAGTGCACTGTGCAGCCCGGCCTCGCATGGTTTATTTTCCCGCTTGACTTATGTGAAAGGCTCGAAAGCTGACGCAATTATGAAGGTTAAGTAGCATAATGGGGGGGGGGGGGGTCACGTTCTTTCCTACCGCCAACGGGTACTATTAAAGACACAAGAAATTGGACGTGCAGCACAAATATTTGGCCTCAGTCGGGATTCCAACTCACGACCCGAGCATTGAAAGCACAACGCCCGCAACAGTTCACAGCAGTTGGATCATAACGAGTATGATAAATAGATAAATAAAGAATACTTCCATTGGCAGTACATGTACTATATAGGACGTGGACAGAAGTTTGAGCGGGAATCAAAACATCGCCGTCCAGCGTTGCGGGAGCTGATGCTGGAACGAGTTCCAGGATTGATTCGCATCGTAAAGACGTGCAACGAGGTGCCGACACGTGAACCACACATACAGATGTATTGTAAGGACGAATGGCGGGGATTGCCGAATGAAGCTGGGTTTGTCGTGATGGGTGAATCTGCCACTAGTTGACAGAAAGTTTATCTCTCAGTGTGTGTGTGTGTGTGTGTGTGTGTGTGTGTGTGTGTGTGTGTGTGTGTGTGTGTCGGGGGCGATGAGGGGGGGGGGATGGGGGAGGGGGGGGATGGTGGATGGGTGGCTACAAGGCGTGTCTAACACCGGGAATTAAAAAAAACACACAAACATACACATACGGGATTCGGAATTACAAAGGAACAATCGGGGGGGGGGGGGGGAGAGAAAAACCTGTTCTCAACACCCTTAGAATTGCCTTCATTTGCATGTTTAATACCGCGTAACCTTTTCGTGCAATTGGGGCGAGTCCAGAGACATTAAGGTAAGGACAACATCCCACGCACAAAGCACGGTACCTAAAAAGTATCTGAATGGAAAAAAAATTAATGAGGTCTTTTCAAACTTACTGTAACAACGTCACCTGTTATGTGCCTGTGTTGAGCGTACATAGCTATTTCACATTCACAACAGTCACATTAATTTCAATTTTTAAACGGCAAATAAATAAATAAAAAACAAACAAAGAACGAAAGAAAGACTATGCGGCATAGTATAATGCATTTTATCATCCGATTCCTTAAAGAAACTGACTATCTGGCCATCCTAGCATCGTTTCTCGTCGAGGAAATCGCGTCTTCGAGGTACAGAACAAAACAAAACCAGCTCCAACCCCCCCCCCCCACACACACACACACACACACACACTCCCTCCCTCCCCCCCCCCCCTTTATTACACAACATTGTAACAAAAACTTATTCGATTTTTTTTTCTTACTGGCCGGTTGACAGGTCCTCTACTCAATACGAAAGCTCTTGCTACTTCCTGTTTAGAAACGTTCTTTTTTTATAACTGTGTTTGCCAGTTTAATGACTTTCTTTCTTTCAGCCTCCTCACCTTGCCCCGCGAACACTAAGCACCTTACACCCACTCCAACGTCTTCACTTACAACTCCTACTTCAACCTCCCCGCTCGCATGCTTTCTTTTCCCGCTACAATTTTGTCCCAGGACCAGAATGCTGTTTGCGGTGATGCCCACTGACGCGATCAACGTTGTTCGAGAAATCGGGTAGAATGCTGGATTTTCAGTGCTGGGGTCGTGAGTTTGAATCCCGGCTGGAAGCCTAAAGTCTGTGCTGGTCTTTACCTCCCCCCCCCCCCCCCTTTGTCTTTGATATCACCCTACAGTGGTGGAAAAGGTCGATAAACCCACGGACATTCAGTCAACCATGACCGCGTCAGCTACGGAGCGTTGAGCAAGAGTCGGGTAGCCGATACAGCCGAGCGGTAGTGCGTTGGACTTTCAATGCTGGGGTCATGAGTTCGATTCATGGTTAGAAGACCCCCCCTCTTCCCCCCAAACAACAACAACAACAACAACAACAACAACAACAAAACAACGCTAGTTTTTTTCCTCCGATCGTTTCCCCGTCTTTGCCACCCTTATGTGGTGGAAAAAAAAGGAAACGAAACGATAAAGAAAAGGACGTTACCCCCTTAAACGCCAACCCACCCTTGGACAGGAGTCAGACGGGAAAAGAAAGCATGCCACCCGTTCATTTCTGCCAGGTATGCTAAGTGCATAAGGTCACTCTGACCCAGAGAACATGGAGAGAGAGGCCATAGTGGAAGGACACTGGAGACTGGTTACAGTATTGTGCACGCGGTCAGACAAACAAACACGTGAGACGCGAGTTGTAAAAGTTGGGGGGGCTGTAAACCACGTGACCCTGCAGGGTATCGTTAAACGGCTCTAGGGGGGGACCGCAAGAGACAAGACACTGGTGTAAGTCAGTATGGCGGGGAGCTTTGCTGGTGCTTTCTGTACTACGATTCAGTTAATTACGTAGGGTTTTAACGCCGCGCAAGCACCACGATTCGGGTGCATGGCTCCCAATGTCTCTGAAGAGGGTGGGTGGGTGTTTTACGGTTCAACGTCCTTTTCCACCACGTAAGGGTGCATTAAAAAAAAAAAACCAGGGCAACAATGACAAAAGCCAGCAGAGACTGATGTTTAGCTGTCAGTCGGGATTCAAACCCACGACCCCGACCACTTGATCATGCGACGGTCTAGCGCTCTACTATTCGGCTGTCTCGGCTCCGCTGTCACTGAGGAAGGCGTCAGTCAAGCCGAAACATGGGTTTGTCTCCACCTAGAGTACTCCAAGTTTCCACAGTGGTTATTCACTCTTGTTTGTTGTTACTTTCTTTGTGCGTCTCCACGTGCAGTCACAGTCGCTTCTTTTTCTGGTTACAGTTCATCAGTTTGACGTTGATTGTTCTCATGTCAATCATCCATACACCCACTATCATCCACATGTTACTACTATATCAAGACGCATGTCTGCTCATATTTCAAACAGCTGGGGGGAGGGGGGGGGCCGGGGTGGCCGAATGGTAGAGCGTTGGACTTCTAATGCTCGGGTCGTGAGTTCGTATCCCGGCTGGGGCCAAATATTTGTGCTGGCTTTTTCATCGTTGCCCCGTCTTTGATATCACCCGTATGTGGTGGAAAAGGACGTTAAACCCCCAAACACCCACCCACCCCACTCAAACTGCTGGTCTCGTGGTGTGCAATTTAAAGCATTTTTTTTTTCATTACATTACATTTTGCCTTAAGTTATGCGGTTATTTTGTTGTAAAGGTTGCTGTCATCGTGTTCGCTTAAACGCAGCTGGCAGCATTTGTGATAGTTTTGCTGCAGCCCTAGTAGCTTTACCTGAGGGCAATCCCCGTCAAAAAAAATGGCAGTTGGCACCGGAAACACTCCCTGAAATCTTGAGTAATACCCGGGGAGACTTTCAACAACAACAAAATAAATAAATAAATTATTACGATGTTAAGATCAATGCCTGCGCATATGTCAGACTTGAAGCTTTATCTGACAGCAATAATCGTCAGTTTCTTTTAATTGTACAAAGACAAAAAAAATCGTAACAGTACCCGAAGCACTTGGTTTAAACTGATTTATTTTGTTGTTGCGCTGATGAAAGTACAGAAAAACAGTTTGAGCATAAACAAGACATGCTTATGACATGCTCAATAAGATTTCAATTTAAGCAACCTATGCAATGGCGGTTCACGAATTATGTGTGTGTGTGAGAGAGAGAGAGAGAGAGAGAGAGCACTTAATATCTAACCCTCGTGAACGTACAGCTTTGTCTGTGAATATCAGGACTTCGTCAAAACTTTTGAATCCTATTAACACCGGGGGGAAAAAACTGTCCGCTGTCTTGACTGCTGCCCTGTGGAGAGGAAGGCGCTAGGCGTGTCAATCACCCTCAGCCATAATCCACTCTCCTCCGCCAATAAACGCTGTAACAAGACACTAGCTGCCCTGCTTGATGGGGTTTATAAAACCATTAAACCCTGTCTGCACCCAGCCTGCCCCACTATACGGGTGGAATACACTACCACGGACGCTGAGGCAACTTTCACGCTGGAAGCGGTAGGGGGGAGACAGCTCGACTGACTCTCTCTCTCTCTCTCTCTCTCTCTCTCTGTTTTCACTAAATTTCGTTGTTCGACGGATATGTTTGTTGCCACGGCTGATTGAAAACTGACAAATCTTTCACGTCAAACCACCTTCGCCGTTGTAGGAACGCTCTCTCTCTCTCTCTCTCTCTCTCTCTCTCTCTCTCTCTCTCTCTGTGAAACATAATACAGGTGTAGCATTGCTTCCAGGGTCTCTGTTACGTAACATGCACCCCTCTCTAATAATCATTTTGAACTAAATGCACCATAATTATGACTGGCTATGAAAACCTCGGTACTGTGCGAATATGTATGAATATTTCTACTAATTAAAGTTAATGGTAATCGAAATCACAACGGCAGAGAAGGGATTCACACACACACACACACACACACACACACACACACACACACACACACACACACACACACACACACACACACACACACACGGAGAGAGAGAGAGAGAGAGAGAGAGAGAGATGCAGACTGTCTTTAGAACTGGTTCATTCAAACATCGCAACAGTTGTGTCTTTGCTAGCTGATTTCTGTCAATTCACAGAAAGACAGACAATCACGCAGACAATCAGACGGACAGACAGACAATCAGACAGACAGACAGAGGTTGTGTGTGTGTGTGTTTAAAATCAGGTAAAAAAAAAGAAAAAAAGACTTGTACTTACAGCCATTTGACGGGTGTGCTCCGCTCCACTGTAGTAAGGAATAACAGTAGCGGCAGCAATGTCACCGCCACCTCTCCCGCTCGCACCTTCATGCTTGATCAAACGCCACTACTGACTCCAAGTGTAGTCCCTCGAAATATGCACTCATATTTTCCCTCACAACCTCACATTATTCATCACTGTGTGTAGCAGGAATGTGGCCGTACAAGCGTCATGTCACATCACGTGGGGGTGTTGTATCCCGTGTTATCACATCCTTCGGCTTCCACCTAACAAAAAATCACGACACGCATCGTTGAAGATGTTTTGATGATGACTCTCGGTTTCTGGTAAATATCTGTGTATGTATGTATGTATGTATGTATGTATGTATGTATGTATGTATGTATGTATGTATGTATATTTTTTATGAAAATTACAGACTTACGATAAGTGGCTTAAAACAAGTAAGTTTTGTTTTAACTCTCTTTCTGTTATTATTAATTAACTTTGTTGTTCTGCCAGCAAAATCAAACACTGATTAACAGTGTACAGTGCATTCAATGCAATTTACGTGGTTTAGTTGGGTAAAACTGGAAGTAGAAACACTTATTATTGTTATTATTATTGGTGGTGGTGGTTTGTTTGTAATATACGAAATAAACCGCAGTAGAACACTTTTTGTAGACACTGAACTCAACCAAACCAAAAAGAAAGAAAAAAATCAGAACATCAAAATATTCAAACTACGCCACATGCTTGGCAATCCTTTTGGTTCTAGGAACTGAATAAAGCGTAAATGAATTTAGCTTCTGATTTTTCTTTCTTTTGATAAAGCTACTTACACGGAAAAAGCAGTTTGTTTTTCTTACGCTAAAAACACGTCATGTCCCGGTTTCAGCACCCTACACTTGAGCCGGATAATCACTGTTTTCTCTCTCAACCTGTCAACGCGGCGAAGAGGAAACACACAAACACGTGCACGTCAATTCCTTCACGTGCGCTGAAGAATGCAGAAACGTACGTCAGAAATTTATCCAACAGGACAAACAGCCAATCAGACGGGGGAAACACCTGATGTACAACCCTTTCCGGTGAAGTAAAATC
>JACVVK020000239.1:722500-727500 GCA_018292915.2 Batillaria attramentaria
GGCCCCAGCCGGGATCGAACTCACGACCCGAGCATTAAAAGTCCAACGCTCTACCATTCGACCACCCCGGCTCTGGTCCAGTGGTTAAGGAACCCGACTTCGGATCCTGAGGTGCCCGGTTCGAATCCCTGGTGGGCAGGAATTTGGATGGATTATTCCCTTTCCAAATCGAGTCAACATCACGTGCAGACTTTTTTACGATGACTGTGCCGCCCTCGTGTACACACGCACGCACAAATATCAAGTGTGCACGCTAAACATCCCGCGTCCATCTTTCGAAGAAGAGTAGGCTGTGGCCGCTGTCGTGGTAAACAGAAATACTGTCGCACGCACCAGAGTGAATAGCATGATGCAGGTTTGTACATAAAAAAGCGCTTAGGCAGCAGGCTTTCATTGCTTGGTCCTCCAGCCCCGCGGCGCCATGAGCATTCAGAAGAGATGGGTGTGTGCGCCGAGGAGAGGTCTACCATACCATACCATACCATACCATGATTATTCAGATTTGCCTAACCGTATATACGACACTTAGGAGCAGATAATAATGAATGTTTTCGCCCTACAATTCAATTCAATTCAATTCAATTCAAATTCAAAAATACTTTATTGTCTGTAATAAAATACATTTTAAAACAGAAAATTGTCTTTTGGTTGAATATTGACTTTATGCAACCTGTCAAAACAAATGGACAAACAAATGAAAGACGGAAAGAAAGAAAGAAAGAAAGGTTGAAGCTGATTGGCAGGCAAGAAAGAAAGGTTGAAGCTGATTGGCAGGCAAGAAAGAAAGGTTGAAGCTGATTGGCAGGCAAGAAAGAAAGGTTGAAGCTGATTGGCAGGCAAGAAAGAAAGGTTGAAGCTGATTGGCAGGCAAGAAAGAAAGGTTGAAGCTGATTGGCAGGCAAGAAAGAAAGAGGAGAAATGAGGGGGACAGGGAGAGAGGGAGTGTGGGGGGGGGGGGGGGCACCACCGTACAAGCAACAGCAACATTGGACATAATTATGAGAAAGAGAAATCAACGAACTGCAGTCAAAGGCTGGGAGGTATTGTTTTCGGTGAAGTCTGTGTGTTTGTCCGTCAGCGTCTGTCGTTCCGTGGACACGTGTAAAGCCCCGCCAGGCGACAGTAAATTGCTCCTTCTGTATCTACCCACGAACCGATCTTTCATTACGCCAGCAGGACACGCACCTGTCTCCCCCACACAAGGACACACGTATAACCGCCTTTGCAGTGTGGTCTGGTTCATTCTTTGAATGTTACACAGCCTCCATTGATAAGGTTCAAACCCTGGCTCCAGTAGCACGCTGACATCACGAGACGCTCACCGTGGGGACCCGTCTGCTCGCTACGCATGCGCCGTCATGCATGATTACACATGCGCAGTCATCCATGCTTCATTAGGCCTTCATTGTTTTGTGACTGTTGTTTGTGTGTGCCGTACCGTCGTGCGCTTGAAATGGCTGATTTGGAGCAGTCATTGTGTTTTGATGAACTCTTTTGGCTTCGCGATAGACATCTCCTGGGCTGGGACGCTTCACATTTACGGCGTCCAGAGGCGCAGTGGGTTTGTTTGCTGTTCTTGCAACTCGACGAGTGCGGTGTCAGTGAGTTCCAACCCCATCCTCGGCGGGACTATAAACTGTGGAGTAAACACTTTGGAGTACAATCTTTGGATTAAAACCTTTGGAGTAAAAATTCTGGGGTGAAAACTTTGGAGTGAAAACTTTGGAGTAAAATTTCTGGGGTGAAAACTTTGGAGTAAAAACGTTTTCTTACTCATGATGTCCGTTTCTCCTGACTGTGAAACCTGGACCTCTTTTGTGTTCACTCAGGGTTAAACTAAAACAGTGTGGTTAACCTGTCAGCCTGTCTGGACTGAATAGCGTTCAGATGGACTGTTCAGTTCTGGCCGGTAGTTGTGCCTTACCCCCCCCCCCCTTCCCCGACCCACCCGACCCTCCACTGTCCGTTAGGGTTGTCTTCAATCACTCTTGTGACGGAACGTTAAGCTTGAAAAGCAACCAACCAACAATCTGCACACTTAAAATTCACACCAACTGAGCTTTAGTGGTTTCCTGGGAAAAAGCAAGCAATGCAAGGAAAATCTAAACTAACAGGCAAACACTCGCCGGCGATCGTGAGGAAACAAACGTGACGTAAAATGGCGCGTGACGTTGTAAACTTGACGTCACTTTTCACTGAAGGTTTGCTGACTCTAGCGTGTCAACAACTTCCGGCGTCAGGAAATTCGTGATCGCCTCGCGTTAACCATGATGACAGTTTGGTAGGTTAGTTAGTTAGTTAGGGCTTAACGCCGCGCAAGCAACAAAGACTATTTCGCGGCTAACAGTCTGGTAGGACGTAGTTCGAGTAACATTACTGGACTGAAAATCCCCGAGAAAAAAAAAAAAAAAAAAAAAACGAAGTAGGGATAATCACATTTTCTCGGTCAGTCGTGAGTTCGAATCCCGGCTGGGACCGAATATTTTTGCTGACCTTTTTCTCATTGCTCCGTTTTTGATATCACCCATATGTGTTGAAAAAGGACGTTAAACCCTCAAACACCCAAACACCTTCTTTCTTTACGTTTCTTAACGTTTTTTTGTGCCAGTGCAGCCTTGGGACTAAACCGAAAAATCACATGCTGTCTTGTGCACAGCACACGTTTGGAACAGTGCGCAGAGTACCTCACGACTAAGGTAGTTTTCGGGATAAGTCTATTACTGAGTATATCCGGCAACTTTGTGTAGGTTGCGCAGGCTACCTCACGACTAAGGTAGTTTTCGGAATAAGTCTATTACTGAGTATATCCGGCAACTTTGTGTAGGTTGCGCAGGCTACCTCACGGCTGAGGTAGTTTTCGGAATAAGTCTATTACTGAGTATATCCGGCAACTTTAGGTACGTTGCGCAGGCTACCTCACGGCTGAGGTAGTTTCCGGGATAAGTGTATAACTGAGTTTATCCGGCAACTTTATGTAGGTCAGTCACACACACGACCGATGCAGGCCGCACATGAACATGTTTGTGAACGATACTAAACTGAACCATTGTCCCACGACCAAAGCATGCCATGAAAATGTCCACGATGACATTTATGCGTCTGCCACTATACCCGATCTAGCGTCCGTGGATTCAGGAAATGGTATAAGAGGGTAGAGTGCATATATAATGGCCACAGTGGTGGAGTGGGGAGCATGTGTTATCTTCTCCCAGCTTGACTTTTGCCCAAGACCCAGAGCCGACGCGAAGCGTCATTCTCACGTGCGTATCTTGGTGAATTACCCCTATAAAAACTTAGCCAGACTTTCGTTACTGTGAAGTTTGGCACCAATGACACGGACTCGAATCCTGAACCGTAAATTAAATCTCACCCTATACCTGTTTCTCTAACCCTAAACTTAACCCTACCATAACGCTAACCCTAAACCTATTTCTCAACTTAAACCTATTTCTCACCCTACACATAACCTTACATCTCTCTCTAACTCTAACCTAACCCTAATATAACCTCACCCGAAACCTGTTTCAACGCTATTTCAACGTTGAAGGGTTATGTCTAATTCCGCGCCCCATAGATCGCGTCATTTGGTGTCTCCGCTGAAAGCACAATAGGGCCCTGGGCAGAAGTGAAGTGAAACCAGAAATCATGCGAGCGGTAAGGAGGTGTGAGGGTACATAAATGCGGTGTGGTGTGCCCGCTCTAACCTCTCTCAGTGTCGATTACGTGAATCTAAGCGGATATAAAATACGCGCATGTTCGTACAGCCAAACTTGAGCAGGTTACATACTATAATTATATCTTGGGAGCGCCACCTAGTGGAGCAAAATCTCTCTAATCTTTCAGTATTTCTGAATTTCAACAAACTTAGTACTGCGTGTACCTACTAGATGCCAACAGAACTAAACTGTCCGCTGAAATGGGGTGGGAAAGATGGCAAGTCTGAAGCTCTATGAATGTGGAATTTAAAAAAAGAAATATTGGGAGTATACGTCAGTGCCCCCCCCCCCCCCCACCGTTACAACACTACTATTGTTCCACAGACGTTTCACGGTAGTGTAGTTAAGTACATGTAACAGCCTACACGCGTGCAGAGACTAAGCGACTATACTCCACACAGCATCGTTCACTTTGGGGACCCGTCGGGCGGCCGTCATGGTACATTGGCCCACGGCTCTCTCGTTTCATTGTATCCTTTGACTGTGAAGCGCGTCGCTGCGGTGCAGCGCCGCCATATACCTTTTTTTTTTTAATTTTGCTGGGGGACCGGAGAGAAACCCTCAGAGGAGCAGCCTGGTAGCCAGGAAAAACCGGTACAGCGCATCACATATTACAAGCTCGATCTGGGCTCGAACCCACGATTCATCACCGTTACAGCGGTGACGGCCGTTCAGTAGCGCAGCGGCTAAGTCCGACGCGCTACCTATTAGTCCACCACTCACCCCGGCAGTTCGACCCGTGCCCAAGGCGGGGGCAAAAATGAATTGTGTTTACGGCAAAACGTTGTGCGTTTCTGTGGCTGTGGGAACTGGATCTGTTTGTGCAACTTGCCCATCATAGTCATGTATACAACAAATGTGGCCGACCTGAAAGTCTGACTGGATTGAGTGGTGTTTAGCTGGACTGTTCAGCCAGGGTAGCTGTCCCTTCTACCCACTCCTGCCCATTAGAGCCGTCAACAAATTACATCTTGTGGCGACGGACGTTGAAACCAACTAAACAAAGGAGACCCGCAGTGGCGCCGCTAGTTCAGGTATTTATGACAAGGCAGTGAGGTGTCAGAAAGCGCACGACAGGGTTAATTAGCGCACAGTTTGTAGTGGCCGGGTTTCTGTCAGTGTCACCCACCTCCTATTTCACTGCCTGAACGAGTTTTATTGCCAGTCATACGATACGTCATGCCGACAAAGGGTTAAATTGGTCACTAGGGAAGGCATACGATATATCACGCCGACAAAGGGTTAACTTGGTCACTAGGGGAGGCACGCGATATGTGTCACGCC
>JACVVK020000239.1:730000-765000 GCA_018292915.2 Batillaria attramentaria
GCTTTCTGTCCCCACCCTGTTCCCCAGCCATCCGTAACCGGAACATCCCGGTCGACACGCTCCGTTACAGCACAGACACTGTCTTGAGTCACGCGCTGACAAGTCCAAACATGGCCGCCGCTCCAGGGGCGAGCACTGTGTGTACCGAGCGCCACCTAGCGTGGTGCTCCAGAAGTTGGCAGGACATCCGTCATTCCTGTTGACCCCGGGGTTTGTCGCCTCCCACTACAGGGGCACATAACCCGCGGGCATCCAGACAACACAGGGAAGAAAAACCTTTTCGCTTGCGACTGAAAACAGGAATTTTGCATCCATTCAAACATGTTGACGATGATAGCTCACAAGTAATGCTAAGTTGGTAATATGAGCAGGGAAAGGTCTTTACATTTTAGCAACAAACAAACAAACCAAAAACCGAGCCCCCCCCCCCCCCACACACACACACACACACATCCACCCATGGTGCTATTCACATTGATTTTTGAAAATGAAAATCAAAAAAACAGAAACACACACACAAAAAAAACTCCTTGCTGCTGTATTCAGGTTTTCGTTTTAGCGGTGTGGAAGAAGGGGCAAAGAAACAAAGAAGAATCAACTTAAAAAGTACTTCAATTCAAAGACGTGTTTATGGTCATATTTCACACATGATGCTGTACCTAAAAGCGGTAGAGGGTTGAGCGGTGGTCTAATAGGTAGCGCTTCGGACCGGCTTAGCTACTGCGCTACTGAACGGCCGTCACCGCTGTCAAAGAGACGAAACGTGGGTTCGAGCCAAGATGGAGATTGTGATAGGTGATACCGATTTTTCCTGTCTACCGGGCTGCTCATCGGGGGTTCCTTTTCCGGGTTATCCGGCTTTCCTCTCCCAGCAAAATTTTAAAATAGGATAGGTATTGAGTGGCGCTGCACCGTGGAGACGCGCTTCCCTCGGGGGAAGCAGCCCGAATTTCCCGGAAGGGACAATAGAGTAGTTAAAAAAAAGTTGTGGTCGAACCTTTTGAATCTTTTAGCACCGGGCAAAAAATCCACCATCTTGACCAACTGTATGTGGAGTCTCCGAACACGCATGGCTAACCCTGACAAGACTAACCCCAGCGTAGCTTATGCCCCCCCCCCCCCCCCCGGTCAACAACAAAAAAAGAAAAAAAAAAAAGAAGAAGTTCGTTTTAGACAAGGAGCTGAGATTTAGTGCTGTCTCGATTTGAAAACTGCTGTTGCTTGTTTCTTCGTGGGAGGGTGTCTTCCTGTGTAAGTTTCCCCACATGCTTGTATATATTTTGAAATTTCAAATTAAAAAAAAGAGACAAGACGAGATGCTTCCCTGAAATGGCTGCGTATGTGGTGACAAATCCAGCCGCTTATTTTCTGGAACCAGTCTCTGGAACTCTGCGCCCTTCCTTGTCACGACTGTCCCATCACTTGGCACCTTTACAGACGCCGTCACTGTCCAGGTATCTAAGTGATGTGATGTAATGCCAGAAAAACAGCTCACAACGAACATTCTTCGGATGTTAAAAAGAAAAGTGATTCAATTTATTGAGCGTTGTCATCTCGTCCACGTGTAGAATTCTTTGTGCAATGTTTCCCCATGCTATAATGGGCATGTCGGTATATCAGGTACATGTATTCAGTGTATTTCGTCTTGTCCGGATCTGACTCAGTCTCAAGAGATAAATTGAATCATTCTTCCTCCTAACGCACGCTACATGAGCGGTACTTATGTCGGGATTATCCGGCCTTCCCCGAGCTGCCTGAAAAGGATTATCAGGATCACTGTTCCTTCCGCTTGTCAGGGCAGGTCTAGTTCTACTCTCTCGCTCTCTCTCTCTCTCTCGGCCCGCATAGCCGCCATTTTGTTTCAAGGGAGAGAACTTCCTATGTACTTGTGGTGCTCAAAACGAGGTTACTCACTCATAAGGAGAAGACAAACGAGTAGCGGTAAAACAACAAAACAATAGCTTTGCTCTTCGTTTGGTTTCGTGATTGTTTTTGTTGTCGTTTTGTTGGGTGTTGCTGCTGGTTTGCATCTTATTAGGCATGTGTTTTAACACTTTTCCTACTTTTTATCGCTTCTTTTGGTGACTGTAAAATTGTTCAGCATCTCGTAACTACCGGGAAAAAGCTTGAAATAGGAAATCATTAAAAAAAAAACAAAAAAACTGATGGGCTATTTACTCACTCGGTGCTTGTCGTGTGTGATAAAGAATTGAAAAGTCATAAACGCTTTGTTTTAGACTAGTGAATTGCCTGCTATGTCTTTCATGTCTGTCAAGCATTCGTGTGTTACAACTGCTATCGTCAACCGGTCTGTCATACGTTTTACACCATGTGGAAACTGCGCCCGCACTGTACACTGTCAATGTTACTGTTTCTCGTCTATGTTTGTCTGTGTGAAAATGTCCAAAAAGAAATTTAAAAAAAAAACAATTCAAAAGTCAGTAAAAGGCCCATTTTCACACATTTCTGGGCTCGCAAATTCTTCTGAACTGTTTGAATACTCTTCTAGCATCGTAGCACTATCGAACACGCTCAAGTCGAAAGCGCAGAGGAAACTGATTTTTGTTCGACTATTCCCGAGTTCGACGTTTCCATGACAAAGAATAAAGTCAAACAGGCAATGAAATTTGAACATAAATGCAATTCTAAACTTCCAAAACTTCAATTGCTGAGCTGACCCTTCGCAACACGTGGCTGTAGTGTGTTCATGTCCAGTGTGTGAAAGAATGCGTGTGATTCCCGTGAGCGTGCGTGTTGGGTTCAGTTCGCGGCGCTTTGAGCCAGTTCAAGAAAGTGGGTAGAGCGCCTACATTGTACACACATATCATTCTTATTCCTATTCTTATCATTATCATCATCATCATCTTAGGGCCGTTTGAATTGTCGTTCGCACGGTCAGCAGCGTAAATGTACTGTATTCACAGCGTACAGGCGCACTCAAACCGAAAGTTGTCTCCTGTGAAACCCAGTTACCTTGGATTCGGTGCGTTAAAGTAAAAACTGAAAAATATTCCAGCAACTTGAAAGCAGGTAATTGCGCAGAAAGATGCATTCTTCTTTTCCTTCACATGAACAGCTTCTTGTCTCTGATGGAGCAGGTTGTTACCCGAAGTGAGGCATGTTGGGATATACGCCGACAGCTCAGTGCTCGTTTAATGGCATCAGCCTTCTTAAAAGTCACATGCTGTGCTCACTCATTTTAATGCACTGATTGTGGAACTGGCGGAAGCCACTTCAAAAGTTATCTCCTACGCTGAAGAGGTCTCTCTCTCGGCAGTTCTGGGAGAGTGGTCTCCCGCTGGCCCTGCTGTGTTGCGTAATAACTGTCGCCGCCATTTTTATTGAGACGTCGTTAAAACCAGATTTACGGGACTCTCTCTCTCTCTCTCTCTCTCTCTCAACCATCTTGCCGTTCAGTTGAAAAATAAAACGACAGTATCGTTATCGTTATCACTATCACTATCACTATCTGTGTCTGTCTCTTCTGTCTGTCTGGGGGAGCCGGGGTGGCCGAATGGTAGAGCGTTGGACTTCTAATGCTCGGGTCGTGAGTTCGATCCCGGCTGGGGCCAAATATTTGTGCTGGCTATTTCATCGTTGCCCCGTCTTTGATATCACCCGTGTGTGGTGGAAAGGGACGTTAAACTCCCAAACAAACAACCACCCACCCACCCTGTCTGTCTCCCCCCCCTTCTCTCTCTCTCTCTCTCTCTCTCACTCTCACGCTGACACACACAGACACACACACACACACACACACACACACACACACACCAGACTTGAGTGAAATGTACAGATTGTGAGCATGACAAATGGAGACATATCGGAGATGTGTGGTTGTGTAGAGAGATACAAACCCCATCATTGTCGTCTGGGTAATGTCAAGAGACGGAAAGAAACGGATATGGACACCATCCCCCCCCCCCCCTGCACCCCTTCACCCACCCCACCATCCGCCCCCCCCCCCACCCCCTACCCCCCACTGAACCCGCTTTCCCAACCCCCCAGCGCATTTCGGCATTTATCGTGCACATTACCTGAAAAGCATGTTTCTATTTTAACTACTTGCTTAAAATGCGAACTGTGACCGACTAAAGTCTTATATATATAGTCTGCCACAAACTTTTTTTTTTCAAAACAAAATGGACGGTTATGTCCTGCTTTGCGAGGGCAGGTACACGATAAATAGTGATGTTATTTTGCCAATAATTTTCGCACGCATATGAATTGAACAGTCTGAATATATACAGATAGCAGGCACCGTTTTGTCTTGTCTTGTCTTGTCTTGTCTTGCAGGGGAGCCGGAACCGGGGGGGGGGGGGCAGGGGGGGCAGCTGCCCCCCCCCCCTGTACCCAAGCAGGGGGGGCAAGAGTGTCTTTTTGCCCCCCCTGGAAAATCAGGTGACTATGGCAAGAGGGGGGGCAAAGCCATGGTCTTGCCCCCCCCCCCTTCCCCTACCTCTCCCCCTACCCCTCTTAGTGCTCTCTCCCTCATCCCACCCAACAGAGAACTTCTGTTTTTTCAGACCGAAGGCTGTCCGCTCCTCTGATTGCCCCCCCCCCCCCCCCCCCCCCCCCCCGGTTTTCACTTTTTTCGGGCAACGTCCTGGTTCGTAAAGGTTTTTTTATCTACGCAGCATTTGATCGCCCCCCCCCCCCCCCCCCGCTTTTCACTTTCTTCGGGCAACGTTCCCCCCTCCGAGATTCTGCCCCCCCCCCCTCCCCCCAACATCTTCCGGCGCGCCTGTCTTGTCTTGTCTTGTCTTCCCTCCTCACCATGTTTCGTATAAAGGCCGCTAACCCGAACAGATCCCATAACAGTCCGATGATGACTTCGCTCCCTTGCCATGCATGTCGTGCGTGCGTGAGACAAAGGGCGAACACCTGTTGCTTTCGCGTTGATGGGTCGATTTTTTATGCAGAACAGTCTGCTACAAACTGCGATAATTCAGAGTTCCGTCTAATAAAATGACCTGTCATAGAAACTTGTTGTTATTTAATACCAAATATGATGCATTTACTACGATTTTCATCACAGAAAGTTCTCGGCTGACACTCCGTAGGTCTGCACATATTATCTGTTGTTGTTGTTGTTGTTGTTGTTGTTGTTGTTGTCGTCGTCGTCGTCGTCGTTGTTTGTATTTGTTTGTTTGTTTGTTGTTGTTTTTGTTTTGTTTTGCTCCGTATAAGTCCGATTCGGCTGTTTTGCTTTTTGTTTTAGCTGGGATGCCCAGACTGCACACAGATTTTTTTATTATTTTTTTTGCTAATGAACTGAAGGCAGAGAAGCTAGACGTGTTGAGAAGTTGGATACAGAATGATTATCAACCAGTCTAGACCAGCGGTCATCCACACAATTGAGGCGGCAGGAAAGGCAACAGTCAAACATGACGAGAAAGAGCTTTTGAACGTATATTGCCTAACAGATCAACGTCTGAACAGAGTTAAATTGACACTTGCCGGAACTTCTGAGATGGGAACGGAGTGTATTTTGGTTTTCCCAAACGCCTACTGAAGTGAACTGCGTGAGCGGTGGGGTAACAGGTAGCACGGCCTACGTCGCACATACAGCTATCCGCAGCACCCAGAACCGGATCCTTGTTGGTTGAATCGTTCGCTTCCTACTTCGGGCAGTGAGCAGACCGTATTTTGTGTATCGCAAAGGTATCGGACTTACACTGTTTGTTTAACACGAAACACTTCAGCTTTTCAGAGGACGTGAATGCAAGTGGAAGTATTGCAGACGAATGCATCATGGCTGCACCCCCAACCCCCCCCCCCCAACCCCCCCCCACTCACACACACACACACCGGTAGACACACACACACACACACACACACACACACACACACACACACACACCGGTAGACACACACACACACACACACACACACACACACACACACACACACACACACACACCGGTAGACACACACACACACACACACACACACACACCGGTAGACACACACACACACACACACACACACACACACACACACACACACACACACACACACACACACACACACACACACACACACACACACACACACAACTAAATACCACTTCTAGGAGTTACTGGAAATTTGATGTTTTAGCTTGTATTTCCAGAGACATGTGTGAACGTAAGTAAGAAGTGAATGATTCAACCAATGGGGGCCCGGTTCAGGGTGCTGCGGATAGCTGCATGTCAACTTCGCAGGTGCGCCACTGAACGACCGTCACGGCGTCGGGTGGATTCGAGCCCAGGTCGAGTTGTTATATGTAATACCGGTTTTTCCTGGCAACAGGGCTGCTCATCCGGGGTTTCTCTCCGGGTCTTCCGGATTTCCTCTCCCAGCAAAAATAAAAAATAATATTAAAAAAGGATAGGTAGATTGGATGGCGCAGCACAGCAGCGACGCGCTTCCCTCGGCGAAAGCAGCCCGAATTTTCCAAAAGGGATATAAAATAAAGTAGTTAAAAAAAAATGAACAGAACTGAAATAATTTCTACCCACTGTACCACCAGCCCTCCCCCCCCCCCCCCCTCATGTTTATCGCTGTTGTATTGTAGTACACGCAATATTCCTCTTCCTACGCACTTCGTTCAATTTATTTCTGCAGGGAAAACGTGATACTGACAGACAGTGAAGGTAATAATTTTTGATAGCATCTCTTTCGCCGTAGGGGAAACAACGCTCGCACAGTGTGAGATGAATGTCTCTGTTGGGGAAAATTGTATTAATATTGCCACACACTGTGACACAGCGGGCAAGGAAAATAAAGACAAAAGCGGTGCACGATGAGGCTGCAGGGAGTGGGACCTGGCATCGGAGGGGGGAGGGGGGAAGAGGGAAGTGGTTTCTTTACGGACTGAAGTGGAACAAACGGTGTGTGTGCGTTTGTTAGGGGGTAAGAAAAAGGGTGGGTGGGTGGGGGGTTAACGGTAAGAAAAAGGGTGGGTGGGTGGGGGGTTAACGGTAAGAAAAAGGGTGGGTGGGTGGGTGGGTGGGGGGTTAACGGTAAGAAAAAGGGTGGGTGGGTGGGTGTGGGGGGTTAACGGTAAGAAAAAGGGTGGGTGTGTGGGTGTGTGGTTAACGGTTAAAAAAAAAGCACAAAAAACAAAACAAAACTCAACAAACAAACCTGTTTTGATTATTGATTTTATCATCAGCACGGAGGAAAACAAAACAAAACAAAACAAAAAAAACTGATAAAGAAAAGAAAAGAAAAAGCAAGTACTGCATATGGTTTTGTATTTGATTCACACTCTGGTTTCTTTATTGTTGTCGACATTTTTGTCGCTGGTGCTGCCGTTGTTGTCGTTGCTGCTGTTGTCTCTTTGTTCGTTTCTTTGGCTGTGTTTAGGATGTGAATTTGTTGTTGCGTTCGTACATCTAGCAGAAATGCGTGGCGCTGCACTGTGGCGACGCGCTCCCCCGAGGAGGCGCAACCCGAATTTCCAGCAGTGAGATAATACAGAATATAAATAAATACAAATGAATGAATTATAAAAAATAACCAACAACAGCTACGACGACGATGACATCGACGATGACTACACCGGCAATATATGGAAATATGAACTGACCGTGATTGACCAATTCCAACCTGGTGTGAGTGAATACTGGCCATTTATTTTGAAACGACCTAGATATCAATGCACGGGACTTCACTGCCAACAGAGGCACGTGCAAATTCCCTGCAGTCCACACG
Organism: Batillaria attramentaria; assembly: GCA_018292915.2. Classification (NCBI taxonomy): domain Eukaryota; kingdom Metazoa; phylum Mollusca; class Gastropoda; family Batillariidae; genus Batillaria; species Batillaria attramentaria. The sequence continues at coordinate 737,702 of JACVVK020000239.1, forward strand.
ACAACATGGTCAGTTATGGTCAATTTATCAGTTAGCGGTCAGCTAATAAGGACTGACCACTACGGTATAAAGCTGGCTCACTTGTTCGGACAGTTTGTCATTCCTCTCTGGCTGGTCAGTTGTTGAGTCCGCGAGAAAAAAGGAAAGAAGAAAAAATGGCGTTTGGTCTGGCGTTGCTTGTGACTTTGGCTCTTCTTTGTGGTACATCATCGATGGATTTAAGGTAGGAACAAGTTGTTAGTGTAACCAGTAGTGGCTGAGACAAGATTTTGGCACTTTAATTAAAGGCAAAGGATCTGAAGTCAGATACTGCTGTAGTTGTGACAGGGAAGAAACTAAGAGATGCGGGTAATTTATCTTTTGTCGTTGCTCCATTGCTTTTTTGTATACATATATTTTTGTTGTTGGTGGTATTTTTATGCTGTTATTGTCGTCGTCGTCGTCGTTGTCGTTGTTTGCTTTTATCTTTTTCTTTCATTTTTCTTTTTCTTTTTTTTTTCTTTCTTTTTTTCTTTTTTTTTTCTTCTTTTTTTTGGGGGGGGGGGGGGGGGGAGGGGAGGGGGGCGTAAGAGGGGAGGGTCGTTGCTGCTTAGGTTTTTTTTTCACTTTTCCACTCATATCAAGTGTAATCTAGGGTTGGTTGGGAAGACAAAAACAGGTAACTTTGTTTAATTGTTGTCGGTGCTGTCGCTGCTGTCGTTTTCGTCGTTGTTGTTGTCGTGCTTGCCTGCAAAAGACAAACTTAAAAGGTCACTGCTGTCGTTTCTGTGTGACTGTCTACAACAGGCGTTTGTCGTTGTTGACTTTATTGATGTGACTGTTGTTGGAGTCCTGGTTATTGTCGTCGTTGTCGTTGTTGTTGTTGTTCTGTTGCCTACAAAGACCCAAAAACCTATTTTTAAAAAAAAGTGTATGGTGTGTGTGTGTGTGTGTGTGTGTGTGTGTGTGTGTGTGTGTGTGTGTGTGTGTGTGTGTGTGTGTGTGTGTGTGTGTGTGTGTGTGTGTATGTACAAAAGACGTCGGGATGATGGTCAGACACACGTTCCACTACCGGCACCAGACCTTCACACGGAACACTACACAATCACGGTGCTCATGTCATTTTGTCTGTATCTGTGTACAGCAGGCGTGAGGGTGACGGACAAGCGCCGGCTCCACTGGACTTTCAGACTGAATACTACAAAATCACGGCGCTCATGTTCAACGAGCAGATCAAGGCCTTCAAGTGTTTGGCCAACCTCTGGTTCAAGGTAAGGGCCGCACTGGTTGGTTGGTTGGCTGGCTGGTTGGTTGGGGGATGAACGTCCTCCACCACACAAGCGTGATATTAGGCACGTTTAGTAGGAATTCGTAAACAGGACTTCGCTGAGGTGCGTAACCCATTTACATGTAAATTAGGCACGTTAGGGGTACCGTTAGCTAATCAAAGCGCGTTAGCCGCTCGCGGTCTCTGCCGTGTGAGCCTAATTTACATGTAAATGGGTTATGAGACATACATTTATGTTTTTCACGCCACCGAGTGAGCCTAATTTACATGTAAATGGGTTACGCTGGTCAGCGAAGTCCTTACGAAGTCCCACTAAACATGCCTATTACTGACGAGGCAATACGGAGGAAATCAACACAGGATATTTGGTTCCCAGCCGGGATTTGAACTTACGACCCTAGTATAGACAGTTTTGACTACGTGGTATTATGGCATTGCAGTTTTCTCCTGGCGTATCCGTCTTTTAAGGCGACGCAGAGCCGAAGGACGAAGCAGTGAAAGCCTGCGCTGATTCATGTGCAAACTTCCACTTCTTTGTATTGGTGCATGAGACAAACATTAATTTCTGTTTTTCAGACCACCGGCTGTCGCCCAAAACAAACATTTCGTTGTACATGTAATGTCAGTTGAAGCCCCCCTTTCTGTACTAAACTGCACGATAAGGTATTTACGAAAACACAGGTACAGGACTCTTTATTGCTATTTCATGTTATCTATGTCACGATTTTTTTGCTCTCGTGTATATGTGCCGCTCTATCAGTGTCACGCTTTTGGGTTCAAATTTTACTGTAGCGGCTTTCCTTGATGCTTGGTTGCTTGGCTGCTTGGCTGCTTGGCTGCTTGCCTAGTCGCTACAGAGAGATTTTCTTGCTTGACACTGTCCTTCGCAGGACCCCTCCCCGCCCATCCCGGGAATGGACCCCACCCCAGTGACGACCACCGCTTCCCCCATCCCACAGGTGACAGGTGCTCCAGCTGCCATGTGAGTTTTGTATGACATTGTTATTTATGGTTAATGCTAATACCATGCAAACCTTCTTTCTCTAACGCAGTCTGTCAGACAGATACAATACATCGGTTTTAAAATACTGAGTTTGGGCGTCATCTGGAAAAGGATCTAAGTGGCATTGATTTGACAAGCGCTTAAACCCTTTTTTATGGATGACGATATAAGCGTATCTTTCAACTCACAGTGTTTCTATGCCATCAGGTCCATGATGAAGAGAGGCAGGCAGCCCCCGCAACCGCAGATCCTCCCGTGGCAAGTTGACGTCATCAACCACCTGCTGGACAAGTACGATGAGGCTTACGATGACTTCAGATACTGCGAGGACATGACGAGGCGACAGTCCCAGTAAACGTGGTCGTCTTGTGCATGTGGCAGAAGGACAAATCGCCCAGACTGCCAAGATCGACCAGATGTTTCGCCCAAATCTTTTCGAAATTTCAAAACACGCATAACGATATTTGCTCCCAAACTCTCTGCTGAAAGTATTTATGAAGGCGCAATGTGGAAAATGAGACAACTCGCTTATAATATCATTTCAGGAGATCATGGGCATTGAATGATTTAGTTATTAAGTGATGTTGCAAACACAACACTTTCATTTGTATGTGCTTGGTTTGACCCTGATGGCATGAATACAATGTTTGATTTCAAGTACGAATGTAATAGGGGGCATATCCTGAATGGGACATTCACAGCAGTTGAATAAAATCTGTCGAAACTAACTTTTTGCGTGTGTGTGTGTGTGTGTGTGTGCGTGCGTGCGTGCGTGCGTGCGTGTCTGTCTGTCTGTCTGTCTGTCTGTCTCTCTCTCTCTCTCTCTCTCTCTCTCTCTCTCTCTCTGTGTGTGTGTGTGTGTGTGTGTGTGTGTGTGTGTGTGTGTGTGTGTGTGTGTGTGTGTGTGTGTGTGTGTGTGTGTGTGTGACACGGGTGTTTGCAACAGCAGCTACAGATATTCAGAGAGAAAATAATTTCCTTCCACGTGGACAATAAACTTACTTACGACGCGTTTGAGATGAGTCACGACCCACATAGCAAACAATAAAAAAAACACCAAAAACACTAACCCACTAAGATTTGCGGATTTGCTCCTAATTAGGGCCATAGTATTCTATCGGCTCCACAAGACACCTTGATTTGCGAGTCTCTTCCTCTTTTGTTAATATTAAAAATGTTTTAAACTGCGCACTAATAATCAGCGGGAGAGTCTGTCATAATTGACTATTTCACAGAATGGGGCATAGAAGATGGAAGATTATATCCGCTAGGACCAGTATAAAAATGAGGAGAGATGTGCTAGGAAACTCAACCGTTTTCCAGCAAAGAAACACGATGACTACCTCTTGGTTCCTGCTGGTGGCAGCACTTGTCCTGTGTGGTGGAGTCAACGCCAATGTTGTGAGGTGAGAGGATCTTACAATCACTTCAGTTCAGTTCAGTTCAGTTCAGTTCAGTTTAAATTCAATTCCACTCAATTCAGTTCAATTCAATTCAATTCAATAAAACTTCTAGCTCGTTTTCAAACATGAAAACAAAAATATAGAGATATTCTTTGAATGATTTAGGGAAATGTCATCTGGTTTGTTTGGAAGTCCTATTCCAGCACACACGGGTGATATCAAAGACGGGGCAACGAGAAAATAATATTTGACCCTAGCCTGGATTTGAACTCAAGACTCGAGCATTGAAATCCCAAACTCGCTTTCTGATTCCCACAAAAAAATTAAAGAAACACATGATAATATTCATCATCATCATCATCATCATCATCGGACGAACGGAAATTTCTCTCACCATGCTGATGAACCGTTATCGACAAGTCACTTTGTACTCTTTCGACATGACATTCATTGATGTGTGCGTGCATTCGCGCGTTTCTCTCTGTGTGTGTGTGTGTGTGTGTGTGTGTGTGTGTGTGTGTGTGTGTGTGTGTGTGTGTGTGTTCAGAAAAAGGCAGGTGCCCCCTGGACCAGGGGCAACCGGACCAGTGCCGACTGGGCCAGTCCCAACCGGACCAGTGCCGACTGGGCCAGTCCCAACTGGACCAGGGCAACAAGGGCAATGGAACTTTCAGGCCGAGTACTACCGTATCGCAGCGGAGACGATTCGAAAAATCATGGAGGCCTACACGTGCAATGCTCAGCGACTGTTCCAGGCGAGTCTCTCCTATCCCATCTCATAATGTATCTTTCCGTCAGCCCCTAGTAACCGTTGCTGAGACCTACAAGTGGTTTCTCTTCCTTCTCTTGTAAAGACGCATTTGTACCCAATCTATCAGACGTCTGTTGGACAGAAACTGTTAAAAACCAGTGATACTTCTAGTCAGGGAAATAGTCGGTGTATATGTCGGCAAAATTTCAAAATTCTACGTCAAAAGGACACACACACACACACACACACACACACACACACACACACACACACACACACACACACACACACACACACACACAATATGTTGATTGCTAATTTGATATATATAGATGTATATTGATATACATTGTTGTTGTGGTTTTGTTTTGGGTTTTGGTTTGTTTGTTTCTTTGTTGTTTGTCAGCTTGTGTCTTTGTTTTTAAGTTGTTTCTCTATAGAGAAACAACTTTATGAGACGGGGCAGATTTTGCTACGCGCAGCAGCAAGTTTCAGTGATACAAAACAAGACTGTGACGTTTCTCCACACAATACTTTCTTTCACGCACACAGTGACGTAACGAAATCTGCGTCATAGACACCTTACGTGCACACTATGCTGCTGCGTTCTTTTTGGCGGGAGTTGTGAGACGTGTGTGTGTGTGTGTGTGTGTGTGTGCGTGTGTGTGTGTGCGTGTGTGTGTGTGTGTGTGTGTGTGTGTGTGTGGACGGATGTAATGATGACTATCTCCTAAACCACCTCGTTGGAGGCCTTTTTACTTTGAAATAATATGGGAATTCACCTTCTCCAGACCTATTTTTCACGATTTTTAGCCTACTGCATTTTCAGAAGAGTTATCGCCGATTTTAAAAAATCGGTCATGTTACGAATTTTTTCGCAAAAAAATGTTCAAATGGCTTCGTTTTCTGCAATTGGGAAGATCATCCAATTATACTGCCTGTTTTCGTAGCACAGCTCTGTAGCTCTGACAGGTTTTGTGTAAGAAAAATATTTCCGAGGTAGGGGTTGTTTGCATATAAGGCCAAATATCTATGAAAAGACTCCTTCAAATTACTCATCATTCCGGTATTTTTGTCACTTGTGCCAACTGCACATATGACATGAACCACTGCACTATTATAGCTTTAGTATTAAGAATAGCAGAGCTTTTAGATAAACACATTTTTCACGTTTCTGCGAGAAGCGCCGGTCAAAAACGTTCCAATTTTGCAATTTCGTAAGTACAGTTCAAGGCACTTTGAGTCCACGTTTCATCAGCTCTCTAGATCTTCCAGATTTTATGTAAAAATTAATTCAGTCACGGAAGTCACAAAAGCAACAAGGAAATCACAAGATTGTAGAAGTATCATCTGTCAGACGAGCAGCGTGAGGCTGACGTCAAATGTTTGGTTCACAGACAAAATCTGCAAGTATCGTCACTGCTTCCGACATTTCATCAGCCCTCTAGATCTTCCAGATTTCATGTGAAAAATAATTCAGTCGGAGAAGTCACAAAGCCAACAGGGAAATCACAAGACATGAACAAGCATCCTCAGACCATCTCAGTGCTAGAGGCTGACGTCAAAAGTTTACTTCACGGAATTGACGTCATCTCTCTCTCTCTGTATGACGACCTGCCTGAGGCTGACGTCAAATGTTTAGTTCACGGAACTGACGTCTCTCTCTCTCTCTCTCTCTCTCTCTCTCTCTCTCTTGGGAGCCAGGGTGGCCGAATGGTAGAGCGTTGGACTTTCAATGCTTGGGCCGAGAGTTCGAATCCCGGCCGCTGGGGCCAAATATTTGTGCTGGCCTTTTTCTCGTTGCCCCGTCTTTGATATCACCCTTATGTGGGGGAAAAGGACGTTAAACTCCTAAACACCCACCCACCCACCCTCTCTCTCTGCCTCTCTCTCTCTCTCTCCCTTCTTCCCCCACCCCCAGTCACGTGGCTAATCGGTCGAGGTCGTAGAGGATCTAGTGTCATCGGTAGAACTTGGAGAGGGGAGAACCGGCAACAATAACAACAAAACAGACAAAATAAAATGAAGTTTGGAGAAACAACTTTGTAGGACGGGGCCGTTCCTCCTTGTTTTGTCTGTTTTGAGTTGTTGTTGTTGTTGTTGTTTGGTTGTTGTTGTTGTTTGGTTGTTGTTGTTGTTGTTGTTGTTGTTTGGTTGATTTTTTTGTTTTTTGTTGTTGTTGTTTTTTTGTTTTGTTTTTTTGTTGTTTAGGTCTTTTTCTGATGGGCTAAAATACTTCTTTGGAGAGGTCTATGACCTATGATTAAGAGACAGTTATTTTCTTATTTTTGTTCAGGACCCTAACCCTCCCAACCCCCTCATGATGGACCCAGAAGCCAGCACAACACCAGCAACTGTGACAACGTCTGCGCCGACTACAGCACCCACCACAGCTCCCCCTGCCGTCAGGTTAGTGAAACCTACCCAATACACTTACACTGTCGAGTTAGTGAAGACACAGATCTTTAATAGGCCTCACCACATTCCGCCTCCAAGCAAATTTATTCTTGGATTCATCTAGTCAAACTGACGTGCAGACTCGTGTCATGTGATGCCCAGAATCCATACAACCGGAAACGACGACAAGAAAGCTAAGACAGTCTTTCTGTTATAAAACAAAGCAAGAAAACAATCTTGATTATAATTTCAACTGAACATGGCGGAGTCTCTGTGCGCTATGTCAGTTTCTGAAACGTCCGTCAGACATATTTAACAATCCGCGTGTATTTAACAGCCCATCACAGCGTGCGAGACACACAAAACAAAGAAGACTAGCAAAGAGAACGCGGAATGACGCAATTTAAGTGCTTTTCAAAGAATGTAACAATTTCAAAATTACACTTTGAGGTCATTCATTGACGTCACTGTTTCTTGCTTTTCAAAGAATGTAACAATTTCAAAATTACACTTTGAGGTCATTCATTGACGTCACTGTTTCTTGCTTTTCAAAGAATGTAACAATTTCAAAATTATACTTTGAGGTCATTCATTGACGTCACTGTTTCTTGCTTTTCAAAGAATGTAACAATTACAAAATTATACTTTGAGGTCATTCATTGACGTCACTGTTTCTTGCTTTTCAAAGAATGTAACAATTTCAAAATTATACTTTGAGGTCATTCATTGACGTCACTGTTTCTTGCGTGTCGGCATGTTTCCCTTCCATTGCCACGTTCGTATGCTATTAACAGACACGGTCCGCCCATTCTCCATACGCGGACAGGCACGTCTCACATTTTCACATTCCGTACCGCGTACGGGTATCCCATGTTTTTGACAGTTTTTCGGTTTTTGGCCCTGTATGCAAAAATCAGGCCAGATGAACAGTTCCTAACCTGTTCTTCCTGCAGCAAGCACAAGTATAATCAAAGTTTAACGCTCACATCAAGCTAAATTTAAATCCATGCAAACGTGAATTAACTATAAGAACAAAACCCATCACGCACGCTCACGTGTCTTCACACTCATTCTCTCACACACTGGACACATAAAACGTGGTGCGAAGGGTCAGCTCAGCTATTTAAGTTTGGAAATTAAGAATTGCATTTAGTTTCATATTTTGTTGGCTGAACATTTCCAAAGCAGAGGAGGAGGAAGCCGGAGTACCCGGAGAGACCACCTGGCGGTCGGCCCGCATGAACGGTGCCTCCTACGAGAAGAAAACAAAATTCTTTGCCCCGAGTGGGACTTGAACCGACCTCTCGCATTTGTGGCGGTCTCTTAACCACTAGACCACCTATTTCTTTTTTAGTGTGTCCACTGGTGCACGACCCCAAAGTTACTTCGCTGGAACTGAGTTAACTGCTATAATTTATGTCACTCATTCTTTCTCGTCTTTCAGATCACTGCGAAAGCGTGGATTAGGAGTACCGACTGGGTCAGCAATGGCCACTTGGGAACAGGCAGAGAATATTAATGACCTTCTCGACATCTACGACGAAGCTTGGGAACTCTTGTTGAAGTGTCAGAATATGCCCCAAGGAGGTACAGGATTTCCTGGGGGTCCGGGATTTCCTGGGGGTCCGGGAGGTCCGGGGGGCCCATGGGGTCCTGGAGGTCCTTGGGGGCAAGGCCAGGGAGGACCATGGGGTCAGGGAGGTTTCGGAAACCTCGGCTAAGAGAACAGATGACGTCGTCTGTGGCGTCATCATTTCGTAGAAAGAGGGTGACGTCAGCCTGATGTCACCCTGTTATGACCTAGGGCTCAGAGAAATGCTTTGGGATAGTGTTTTATCCGCGATATTTCTGTCTATGAAAATGTTATTAGTCAGTTGGAGAATGATAATCGAAAAAGAAAATTAAAAAAAAAATGCTGTCTTTGTTGGATAATAGCGTGCGCGGCTTTAGAAAACCAATAATGTGTTTTGTGTGAGAAGTGTAGTTCAGTGTTGAAACCTTTTCATGTCACCAGGACAAACCTGTGTCAAAAGCCTATTCCAAAATGTATTTCGTCGTCAGACAGCCATTGGTCATCACGCCAGATCGTCAGTGTGATAATAAAGGTTGTACGTATCCAGAAAACTGTCTTCAGCAGTGTGTGTGTGTATGTGTGTGTGTGTGTGTGTGTGTGTGTGTGTGTGTGTGTGTGTGTGTGTGTGTGTCTCTCTCTCTCTCAGACTGCTCCTAGTCCTACTCTCTGCTGAGTCTGTTAAATACTTTTTTATGGATGGAGGACAGAATCGGAAACACATCAACACCAACAACAACGCCATCAACAACAACCACCATATAAATAAATAAAAAAACAAACAGCGCAAACACACGCAAAATGTCCTGCTAATAATGAACCAATTAAGAAATAACATCAAATACAATTGTGATCACGCATTTCTTTCCAAACCACACTTGCCATGCGTGAGATTCAGGAGTTGTAGTTGTCTCAATGTCTCGCTCATTAGCCCTACTCACACATTACAAAGCAAGTCAAAATACTTTATTTATCTTCTTAGGGCAATTCATGCGGGCGAGCATAAGACACATAAAATAAGTTAAGATCACTAAACTCGTATGTAAATATGTTTAATTGTGCGCTCTCTCTCTCTCTCTCTCTCTCTCTCTCTCACACACACACACACACACACACACACACACACACACACACACACACACACACACACACACACGCACGCACGCACGCACGCACGCATGCACGCACGCACGCACGCACACACACACACACACACACACACACACACACACACACATCCCGCACTTGGTGACTAAACCGGAGAATTACAGGCATGAAGCAATACAACGCATCACAGGTAAGTATCACAATTGTCACAACCCTGTCCTGCGTTCCGTGTAAACACACATTTAATATCACAATCACATTCACCTACATACCACACTCAATCGTGCACAGTTACACAGGGGCATACAAGGGTACAATCATACAAACATTTATAACCCCATACAAGTACAATCACACTAACATGTATTTCCCCATACAAAACAAAAGAGAGAGATGTGCGAGGTTTCCAACCGACTATCACGGTTACTAAAACTCGACTAATGAAAAACACCCTGTCAGTGCTCTCAAACAAGAAAAGTATACAAAGTATTCACTATTTTAGTTCCTGATTGTTTAAGAATGTGGCTCTAAAGACAGTTAGAGAATACTTATGAGTTTATTATAAAAAAATCCTAAGAAGGCGAACAGTCCCACGAAGACAGGATTTACGTAGTCACTTCATCGTGGCTGTCGGCGACACTTTTCCTGATGTAGATACTGTCGTCGCTAATATGATATTCCAACGGTAACTTCCTGGCGTTGCGGCGCTACACCGAGGCCTTTCAGCAACCCAGTGAACCCAGTACTTGTCCGGACTGGACCGCTGTTAACACAGTTGATACTCGTGTACAATTGTCCACATACACCGTAAACTCAAACTCAAAGTAAACCCCTTCTGTCTTACAATAGTTGAGCCACACCAGACTAAACCACTACAGCAGTTACGTGTTAGACAACTGTTTCTTTTCTAGCAACGGTACAAAGCTGAGTAAAATTGCAAGAAGAAATGTAACTTCCACGTTATGAACAGTAAAAATACTAGCCGCAAAACAGAACATCATTTCACATGTAACAGTTAAAATCTTACCCCTACACAAAGGGCAAATACTTCGGAAATAGTGACGATCAGCGTCAAAATGGCTGTTTGACGGTTTTCCGCTCATCAGCTACATCTCTGAACAGGAACAGACGTCAGTTTTCGTTTACGTCACAATTTGTTTCTGACGTAAGCAACATACGCAATTTCAGTGGTTGACGTCATCATCTACTCTATCAGAATTCTATCATTTCAATTAAAAACACAACTTACTATTATGGCAGGAACCAAGGAACCTGTCTATATGACGGACAGTAGTACTTGTTACGATTTAAATTACAATGAATTTTAAAATACAACAATCTGGTTCCTGACACAATGCATCACAGAAAATATCAACCCCCCCCCCCCCCCCCCCAAAAAAAAAAAAAGCGGAAAAGCGGAAACAGCAGCTCGAATGAGAGGTAAAGCAACAGTATTCCGCGTGGGTCTGTGTTAACTGTAGCTATTACAGAATACAATCAAGCTTATGTATTTTATGTATAAGGTTAAACCACAGGCTCTGGTGTGTATGTGGTGACAAAGTCATTCCACTCGACTCGCTATATTTGACTGATTCCGGCCGTAGGCCTCTGTCACGAGGGTGAACACCGGCAACAGAACAGCAACACCCAAAGGAATAGAGTTGCGTATCGCGGGCAATTTTGCATCGCGATATATCCCAATATTCTGAGTTCATATCGCGATGTTATCACGATATATTGCCGCCCCTGTGCCATCGAATTTACCGACCATTATCCGTGCACTGTAAGCGCAATGTGGCAAACGAGATACCTTGGTAATAATATCCTTTGAAGAGATCATGGGCAATGAATTATTTAGTTATTCAGTGATGTTGCAAACACAACACTTTCATTTGTATGTGCTTGGTTTGACCCTGATGGCATGAATACACTATGTTTGATTTCAAGTACGAATGTAATAGGGGGCATATCCTGAATGGGACATTCACAGCAGTTGAATAAAATCTGTCGAAACTAACTTAGACCTGATTTTTTCCCGTGTGTGTGTGTGTGTGTGTGTGTGTGTGTGTGTGTGTGTGTGAACTCTGTTCCGGGTCCGTCGCTAACTCCAAGCCCCCCCGACAACGCCCAAATCGGGCTAACCGAGACCGAGCCAAGCTAAGTGATACCTAGTCATGGTCTCCTCTCTCCTGAAATCGAGAGTCATGGATCCTAGCGTAGAAAAAAATTTAACACATTAATATCTCTGTGGTGGCTGGACCAATATTTAAATAATGATAGGATACAAGTGACGCTGAATAACGCTCCATGAAAATTTACACTTTGGCCTTACAAGCTACCGTGTATGATTGTCTGAGTGGAAAATGCCCAACTCTAACACTGCGAGCTGAGGTTTGTCTGCTTGGCAGCCATTTGCAAGGTGTCGGCGCATGCGTGCCTGAATAAAAAACCGCGGGAAAAGTCGGAGATTTCTAAAGGTGGGCAGATCAGACAAAAGCTGACAGAATAACAGGAATTGGTGTAATATATATTTGTCAGTCTCAAAAACAGTTGGCTGAAAATTCTCACAGGTCCTGTACTGCTTTCTACAAGTACAAGCTTTTCTTAATAAAAAAATTCACTGACTCAGCGAAAAGATCTTTCAACTAAAACGTAAGTCAGTTCAAGATCCCTCGAATCTGACAGGCCGGCATGCTGATTCCTCCCAACCGCATAGCAGAAAGATCTACACAAACACGCGAGATTTTTCTTTGATGACTGAACAAAATTTCTGATTACCACTGATTTGATGTGATCACTGATGTGTGAGTGTCAGTTTATGTCACTTATGTCTCTCTAGATCTAGATTGTGAGCCGACAAGCATATTCACGTGGAAGGATGGCAGTGAGGAGAAAGAATAAAGGAAAAAAGGGGGCGGAGCGTAAAATACGGCAGGCACTATTACACAGCTGCTGTACTTTTTAAACTTTACAAAATCACCGTCACATAATCCAGTGTGTTAAATTGTACGTGCAGTTTTGCTTTCCAGGGACAAGGTCGGTGTAAACTAGCATGCATAATCAAACGCAAAACAGTAATTAAAAATGGAAAACGTTGAATCTGAACAGATGATTTAAGTCCATCCTATACAAATCAAGACTCTCATCTTTTTAAGTTGTTTGTCCTGTAATGTACCGAGAGCATTACATGTTTGGCAGCGAGCGGGGGAAAACAGCAACATGGTTCAAACTGAAAAATGTTGCCACTTCGCATTGTCAGACTCTTGACGTCCAATGGCACCATGCGCATCACGTTTGTATGTGGGCACTTGTTTTCAATTTTTTTTCCTTTGGAGCGAAATGATCCAGTTTGCTGAAGATGATCAATAATATTGTATTGATGATCTGTGGTTTTCCCTCTGTTGTTGTATGTTTCTAAAAGGCATTCATGTCTGTGCTTGGGACTGCTGATAGACAGTCGAAACATGCTTGGTGAGTGGATGAGGATCGTTGTAAATTAGGCTTTTGGTTGTCCTTTGAGTTGGTCAGACCAGGACACAGCGAATGGTCAGACATCAGATTCCTGACGGGCGAAGGTTGTCCCGATTTCATTTAAGACTTTTTTTGTAATGTTTGGCAGATAGTACACATTGTATATTTTAATTCATATACAACTAGGTCTGTTGTACTGCAAACAAAAATGCATACATGGGCACACCAACCGTATTTATTTATATTTTAGTATTACTTGTACTGTTTAATTTTCACACACACACACACACACACACACACACACACACACACACACACACACACTGAATGAGAAACATCGAAAGACATAATGTTCAGGTAGTGTATGTTGAAATTTATCAGCCTTGTAATTAGGACATCACTTGGAAGGTCACACATTATCAAACGTTTCCTTTTGTACATTTATTTCTAGACACATGTTGATCAGTTTGAGTTACAACACAAACATTTTGGCCAGTGGGGACAAAGTCTACCATTCAGGCTGGAAACATGACAGCACATGGAAACTGATCAGATTTAGGACTGACCATACAGTAATGTGTCATGGTAAAAACAAAAACAAAACTAAATACTATTTCTTTCAAATGTTACAACAGTGAAACAAGTGCTTGGACAACTAGCAAACTACAGATAACAGAAAATGTATTCTTTAGATTCTCAGCTGTTCCTTCAGCCCTAGCCAAGTCAGATTCACAGTATACTGTGTCTACTTTGCTTCAGTGTTATAACCTTCAAAATGAAAATGTAGCAGTACAAACAAACATACAACCAACCAGCACACCTACAAACATTTCAAACAGAGTTTAGTACTAAATTTATTTCAAAAAGGTGGGGGCGGGGGTATGGCAGTTTGAATTTAGCGTCAAGTGTCCGATTAGATGAGGGAATTTTGGGACTGAATTTCACTAGTGTCAATACTGGAAAAGGTCTTGTCCTATTACAACCGGCTTTGACATCACCATTATGGTAAAAAAGATTATTTTAATGAGGGAATTTTAGTGTCCAAGATGCCCGGTCTGTAGATCCTGCAGCAGGTTTAAATCCCATGGTAGGCAGGGATATCACTGGCGATTGCTTTCTGAGGGGATTTCATATCGGTTAAACACAGACTTAGGCCAGTTTAAGAATATGTAATCTTTGCTCTTAGTTTGTAGTACATGTACATGGATTCGACACAATAGAGGTTGTCTGGTACGCTTGTTGCTAACTTTAACATTAAAACAAAAAAGCAAAAGTGGACCTAACTAAACTTACCACTTGGTGTTGACTTGAATAATCGCCATGTTGAACATGATATCAGAGGATGACACATTTGTAAACATATTTGCAGGAGCTGGTTGTTTTGAGCAGGAGCTGGGCCTGAAATAAATGCATACATGCAGATCAAAGTGATGTTGTAACACACACACACACACACACACACACACACACACACACACACACACACACCACAGATCTGTAAAAAAAAAAAAAAAATTGTGATGGTGTGCATGGTTTCTCTTCAGTCCTCATTTGTACTGATCTTGCATGATACATGTACTTCATAGACTGTTCAAACACACACAAAACACTTTGGTATACAGCTGACTTGTACTGCAGGCTTACTGAAATAGCTGCTGGTGAGTCTGACATGAGATCTATCTGTACACTGCCTGAGATCATACTTGCAATACCTATGTACAGACCAATGCCACAGCAAAATGCACAGTGTGCCCTGCTTTTCAGTCCCCCCCCCCCACACACACACACACTTCCTGCTGCACCAATGCACACCTATCTGTCTAGCATACTGGTTTGTTCAGTGCTCTGCAATAACATGACAAAGTCCAGGGAAAAGAATATCCCAAGTGTCTATCATGTCACAGTCAGCAGGGGGAAAACACAGTAGGACCATGCTCACCTTCGTAGAATGGATACTGTCTGTGTATGTGATTATTAAAACTGCTGTGAGAGTCAGAATCTAATGTAGCACTCCCTCCAGTTTTACTCCGTTGCCTCCCAGTACTGCCTCTACTCATCCCTCTCCAACTTTCCTGGACTCCCTTCACAGTACACATCTTCCACACCCACCGGAACTCGACTGATTAGTGTAGATTGATCACCTCCTCCTTCCCATCATCAGAGTCATTTTCTTCCAATTCTTCTACATGCCCAAAGGAATCAGGAAAACCGCCGTCCAAATCTACGAATCTTGCCACACTCTAATCTTCACTTTCTGCACCATTCCCCGGAATATTGAACAAAATTCCACGATTATCCCCATTACGTAATGATCGCGCCGCCATCTTGTTGATACGAAAATCTAAAGTAGATTTTCACACGAACATTATAGAAACTTAAAACCACTAGTAGATAAATATTGCTGTTTGATGTGAGGAGCGAGACCGCGTCCTTCGACTTTGCGAAACTATTCAGAATATCCCAGGTCAGTAAACCACTGAATATTTCGCTAACGTCATATTTTGAGAAAATTGAATCTCGCCTGCCAAAGTCGCTGACGTGTTCTACACGGTTGCTGAGGAAGCAATAGACAAGAAATGCAGTAATTCTGAGTTATACAAACGCCACCAGCGACATTGTGAAGTACAATCCGGGAGCAGTATGTTACTGGTATGAGTGATCGAGTGAGTGCGAAATTTCAAGATAATAGATAGATCTGGTTCCTGCCTGGTCTGTACAATTTAGTAACTGCAGACATGCAGTAAAGGCTTTCTTTGAAACTTGAAGCAGGCTTTTCAGTTCTAGCATTTAAAGATCTAAAACCACTCTAGTCAATGTCCTAAAATAGTCGGCTGCTAAGACAAAGGTATCAGTGACGCGACGTTACTTTGCTTGTAGGCTCACACGCTTCCTTGTCAGACTCAGACGACAATCTCTGTCTAAACTGACAGAGATCATATTATTGTTTTGAAATAAAGGGGGAAAATGGACGTACACTCAAACACACTGCTTACCTTCAACCACGACGAAGAAATCACAACGCGGATTGAGACTGATTGAGGAAGTATCCGTGTTAGTATCCTTTCGTGAAAAATGTCGCAGGAAAGTGCGCGCGGGTTGGTGTGAGGGCAAATGGGAGATAACTCTGAAATAACAATGAGTTCATTCCCTTCAGTTTTCGCCGTGCGCCATAAGGGATCCCATTCTAACTTCCGCAGACGGCCGGTTGAAGCCGTGAACATTTCAATCAAGTTCAGCTATAAACATCATCGTACAGCTTAGGTACGCTGTCAGTTTTCTTATATTAGCCTGACGTTGTCCTGTGCCATAGCCACCACGAATAAAATGTAGCCACCAAAAAGTTTCTTCGCTTGGATCCCTGACCCAGGATGTGACTTCCCCGATCACTCATGGGTTACCCGGACTAAGTGATACCTAAGAAGGAAAAACAAAAAAAACAAAAAATTAATACTCGGTGACAAGGAAAGTGGACAGTAGCGAACACTTTTCAGGTCCCCGTGTTATTTCACAGTGTGCGCAGAAGCGGTGAAAGCTGTCGCATTCACCAGCACAGTACATTTTCAGCATGTTTAGAGATTATTGCCTGCATGAGTCGTCCCCCGTGCATACATAGACCCGCAGCATGCATTTTTCATGGCAGCTTTGTGCTGGAACAGGTGTGTGTGTGTGTGTGTGTGTGTGTGTGTGTGTGTGTGTGTGTGTGTGTGTGTGTGTGTGTGTGTGACACGGGTGTTTACAACAGCAGCTACAGATATTCAGAGAGAAAATAATTTCCTTCCACGTGGACAATAAACTTACTTACCGCGCGTTTGAGATGAGTCACGACCCACATTGCAAACAATAAAATAAAAAAAAAACACCCAAAACACCAACTCACTAAGATTGGACGGATTTGCTCCTAATTAGGGCCATAGTATTCTATCGGCTCCACAAGACACCTTGATTTGCGAGTCTCTTTCTCTTTCGCTAATATTAAAAATGTTTGAAACTGCGCACTAGCAATCCGCAGGAGAGTCTGTCATAATTGACTATTTCACAGAATGGGGCTTAGAAGATGGACGATTGTATCCGCTCGGACCACTATAAAAATGAGGAGAGATGTGCTAGGAAACTCAACCGTTTTCCAGCAAAGAAACACGATGACTACCTCTTGGTTCCTGCTGGTGGCAGCACTTGTCCTGTGTGGTGGAGTCAACGCCAATGTTGTGAGGTGAGCGGATCTTACAATCACTTCAGTTCAGTTCAGTTCAGTTCAGTTCAAATTCAATTCCACTCAATTCAGTTCAATTCAATTCAATTCAATATAACTTCTAGCTCGTTTTGAAACATGAAAACAAAAATATAGAGATATTCTTTGATTGATTTAGGGAAATGTCATCTGGTTTGTTTGGAAGTCCTATTCCAGCACACACGGGTGATATCAAAGACGGGGCAACGAGAAAATAATATTTGACCCTAGCCTGGATTTGAACTCAAGACTCGAGCATTGAAAGCCCAAACTCGCTTTCTGATTCCCACAAATAAATTAAAGAAACACATGATAATATTGATCATCATCATCATCATCATCATCGGACGAACGGAAATTTCTCTCACCATGCTGATGAACCGTTATCGACAAGTCACTTTGTACTCTTTCGACATTCATTGATGTGTGCGTGCATTCGCGCGTTTCTCCTTCTCTGTGTGTGTGTGTGTGTGTGTGTGTGTTCAGAAAAAGGCAGGTGCCCCCTGGACCAGGGGCAACCGGACCAGTGCCGACTGGGCCAGTCCCAACCGGACCAGTGCCGACTGGGCCAGTCCCAACTGGACCAGGGCAACAAGGGCAATGGAACTTTCAGGCCGAGTACTACCGTATTGCAGCGGAGACGATTCGAAAAATCATGGAGGCCTACACGTGCAATGCTCAGCGACTGTTCCAGGCGAGTCTCTCCTATCCCATCTCATAATGTATCTTTCCGTCAGCCCCTAGTAACCGTTGCTGAGACCTACAAGTGGTGTCTCTTCCTTCTCTTGTAAAGACGCATTTGTACCCAATCTATCAGACCTCTGTTGGACAGAAACTGTTAAAAACCAGTGATACTTCTAGTCAGAGAAATAGTCGGTGTATATGTCGGCAAAATTTCAAAATTCTCCGTCAAAAGGACACACACACACACACACACACACACACACACACACACACACACACACACACACACACACACATATGTTGATTGCTAATTTGATATATATAGATGTATATTGATATACATTGTTGTTGTGGTTTTGTTTTGGGTTTTGGTTTGTTTGTTTCTTTGTTGTTTGTCAGCTTGTGTCTTTGTTTTTTGTCTGTTTTGAGTTGTTGTTGTTGTTGTTGTTGTTTGGTTGATTTTTTTTTTTTTTTTTTGTTTTTTTTTTTTTTTTTTTGTTGTTGTTGTTTAGGTCTTTTTTTTTTTGATGGGCTAAAATACTTCTTTGGAGAGGTCTATGGCTTACGATTAAGTGACAGTTATTTTCTTATTTTTGTACAGGACCCTAACCCTCCCAACCCCCTCATGATGGACCCAGAAGCCAGCACAACACCAGCAACTGTGACAACGTCTGCGCCGACTACAGCACCCACCACAGCTCCCCCTGCCGTCAGGTTAGTGAAACCTACCCAATACACTTACACTGTCGAGTTAGTGAAGACACAGATCTTTAATAGGCCTCACCACATTCCGCCTCCAAGCGAATTTATTCTTGGATTGATCTGTGTCTGTGGCCGATCACTTGGATCCTTTTCAGTTTGCCTATAGGGCCGGTAAGGGGGTAGAGGATGCAACACTTACCTTGCTTGATCTCATTGCGAGTCATTTGGACAAAGCTGGTACTTCTGTCAGGGTTCTCTTCATGGATCTGTCCGCTGCCTTTAATACCATTCAGCACCACATTCTTATTCAGAAGCTTTTAGACTTAAATGTTAATTCGGACATCGTTCTCTGGATCAGAAATTTTCTGTGTGATCGACCACAGCGTGTCTGTGTGAGAAATAGTTCTACTGTTCATGATGGCCTGTTGATGAACGAACATGTGTTGTCTGATCAGATTATTTTGAACACTGGAGCCCCTCAGGGGTGTGTACTTTCCCCAGTATTATTTTCTCTCTATATCAATGACATTCAATGTAAAGACCCAGTTCTTACTCTTTTGAAATATGCAGATGACATGGCCCTTGTGGGTTGCTTGAAAGATGAGTCCTCTCTGTCACAATATTTCCTACAGGTTGATCTCTTGAATGATTTGTTAAAGTCACGGTTTTTAGAACTTAATGTTGGAAAGACTAAAGAACTTGTTCTTGGAAACACACAAGGAAGGGACTCGTTGAAACCGATTATCATAGATCAGAAAGAAGTAGATGTGGTTGATTGTTTCAAATACTTGGGTACCAGTATTGATCAAAAACTGTCTTTCATTGATCATGCAGAGAGTCTGTACAAAAAAATCACAACAGCGTCTTTTTCTACTCAGAAAGCTCAAAACTTTTGATGTCAGTCCACATGTCCTTCAACTTGTTTACAGAAGCCTTATTGAAAGCATTCTTTCCTTTAACATCACAGCTTGGTTTAGTCTCTTGTCTGTGAAACAGAAAACAAAGCTTGGTAGGGTAGTTACCACTGCTAGTAAACTGATAGGCCAAAATCAAAAACAAATGACATCTTTGTATGAATCTGCCCTTGTTAGGAAAGCAAATCAGATAAACAACGACCGTGATCACCCTCTTAATCCAGCCTTTCAGAAGCTTCCGTCTGGCAGACGTTTTAAAGTCCCACTAGCACGTAAAAACATGTACAAGAAGTCGTTTGTCCCATCTGCCATCACCGTGTTAAACGGTTTGCGTTAGTAACCTTGTGCACTTGGGATGGGGGTGGGGGGGGGGAGGAGAGAGAGAGAGAGAGAGAGAGCTGTTTTTCTTGTTAAACAGTTTTAGAGTTTGACATTATGTATGGTTACTTGTTTTAAATTGTCCTGAAGTTTTGTTTGACCTCAACGTTCAACCCTATTTTATTGTTTTTATGTTTTATACCAAGATCTTTAATGACTGTATTTTATCTTATCTGTGACAGAGCATCAAGTGAGTCCAAAGAAGATTTTCTGTTTTTAGAGTCTTTCTTAAACAGACAATAAAGTATTTTGAATTGAATTGAATTGAATTGAATCTAGTCAAACTGACGTGCAGACTCGTGTCATGTGATGCCCAGAATCCATACAACCGGAAACGACGACAAGAAAGCTAAGACAGTCTTTCTGTTATAAAACAAAGCAAGAAAACAATCTTGATTATAATTTCAACTGAACATGGCGGAGTCTCTGTGCGCTATGTCAGTTTCTGAAACGTCCGTCAGACATATTTAACAATCCGCGTGTATTTAACAGCCCATCACAGCGTGCGAGACACACAAAACAAAGAAGCCTAGCAAAGAGAACGCGGAATGACGCAATTTAAGTGCTTTTCAAAGAATGTAACAATTTCAAAATTACACTTTGAGGTCATTCATTGACGTCACTGTTTCTTGCTTTTCAAAGAATGTAACAATTTCAAAATTACACATTGAGGTTATTCATTGACGTCACTGTTTCTTGCTTTTCAAAGAATGTAACAATTTCAAAATTACACTTTGAGGTCATTCATTGACGTCACTGTTTCTTGCTTTTCAAAGAATGTAACAATTACAAAATTATACTTTGAGGTCATTCATTGACGTCACTGTTTCTTGCTTTTCAAAGAATGTAACAATTTCAAAATTAGACTTTGAGGTCATTCATTGACGTCACTGTTTCTTGCTTTTCAAAGAATGTAACAATTTCAAAATTAGACTTTGAGGTCATTCATTGACGTCACTGTTTCTTGCTTTTCAAAGAATGTAACAATTTCAAAATTATACTTTGAGGTCATTCATTGACGTCACTGTTTCTTGCGTGTCGGCATGTTTCCCTTCCATTGCCACGTTCGTATGCTATTAACAGACACGGTCCGCCCATTCTCCATACGCGGACAGGCACGTCTCACATTTTCACATTCCGTACCGCGTACGGGTATCCCATGTTTTTGACAGTTTTTCGGTTTTGGCCCTGTATGCAAAAATCAGGCCAGATGAACAGTTCCTAACCTGTTCTTCCTGCAGCAAGCACAAGTATAATCAAAGTTTAACGCTCACATCAAGCTAAATTTAAATCCATGCAAACGTGAATTAACTATAAGAACAAAACCCATCACGCACACTCACGTGTCTTCACACTCATTCTCTCACACACTGGACACATAAAACGTGGTGCGAAGGGTCAGCTCAGCTATTTAAGTTTGGAAATTAAGAATTGCATTTAGTTTCATATTTTGTTGGCTGAACATTTCCAAAGCAGAGAGGAGGAAGCCGGAGTACCCGGAGAGACCACCTGGCGGTCGGCCCGCATGAACGGTGCCTCCTACGAGAAGAAAACAAAATTCTTTGCCCCGAGTGGGACTTGAACCGACCTCTCGCATTTGTGGCGGTCTCTTAACCACTAGACCACCTATTTCTTTTTTAGTGTGTCCACTGGTGCACGACCCCAAAGTTACTTCGCTGGAACTGAGTTAACTGCTATAATTTATGTCACTCATTCTTTCTCGTCTTTCAGATCACTGCGAAAGCGTGGATTAGGAGTACCGACTGGGTCAGCAATGGCCACTTGGGAACAGGCAGAGAATATTAATGACCTTCTCGACATCTACGACGAAGCTTGGGAACTCTTGTGGAAGTGTCAGAATATGCCCCAAGGAGGTACAGGATTTCCTGGGGGTCCGGGATTTCCTGGGGGTCCGGGATTTCCTGGGGGTCCGGGAGGTCCGGGGGGTCCATGGGGTCCTGGAGGTCCTTGGGGTCAAGGCCAGGGAGGACCATGGGGTCAGGGAGGTTTCGGAAACCTCGGCTAAGAGAACAGATGACGTCGTTTGTGGCGTCATCATTTCGTAGAAAGAGGGTGACGTCAGCCTGATGCTGCCTGATGACCTACGGCTCAGAGAAATGCTTTGGGATAGTGTTTTATCCGCGATATTTCTGTCTATGGAAATGTTATTAGTCAGTTGGAGAATGATAATCGAAAAAGAAAATTTTAAAAAATGCTGTCTTTGTTGGATAATAACGTGCGCGGCTTTAGGAAACCAATAATGTATTTTCACTATTTTGTGTGAGAAGTGTAGTTCAGTGTTGAAACCTTTTCATGTCACCAGGACAAACCTGTGTCAAAAGCCTATTCCAAAATGTATTTCGTCGTCAGACAGCCATTGGTCGTCACGCCAGATCGTCAGTGTGATAATAAAGGTTGTACGTATCCAGAAAACTGTCTTCAGCAGTGTGTTGTGTGTGTGTGTGTGTGTGTGTGTGTGTGTGTGTGTGTGTGTGTGTGTGTGTCTCTCTCTCTCTCTCTCAGACTGCTCCTACTCTCTGCTGAGTCTGTTAAATACTTTTTTATGGATGGAGGACAGAATCGGAAACACATCAACACCAACAACAACGCCATCAACAACAACCACCATATAAATAAATTTTTAAAAAAACAGTGCAAACGCACGCAAAATGTCCTGCTAATAATGCACCAATTAAGAAATAAAATCAAATACAATTGTGATCACGCATTCCTTTCCAAACCACACTTGCCATGCGTGAGATTCAGGAGTTGTCGTTGTCTCAATGTCTCGCTCATTAGCCCTACTCACACATTACAAAGCAAGTCAAAATACTTTATTTATCTTCTTAGGGCAATTCATGCGGGCGAGCAAAATAAGGTAAAATAAGGTAAGATCACTAAACTCATATGTTAATATGTTTAATTGTGCGCTCTCTCTCTCTCTCTCTCTCTCTCTCTCTCTCTCTCTCTCTCTCTCTCTCTCTCTCTCTCTCTCACGCACACACGCACGCACGCACGCACACACACACACACACACACACACACACATCCCGCACTTGGTGACTAAACCGGAGAATTATAGGCATGAAGCAATACAACGCATCACAGTTAAGTATCACAATGCATCACAGAAAATATCACACCCCCCCCCCCCCAAAAAAAAAAAATGGAGAAAAAGCGGAAACAGCAGCTGGAATGAGAGGTAAAGCAACAGTATTCAGCGTGGGTCTGTGTTAACTGTAGCTATTACAGAATACAATCAAGCTTATGTATGTTATGTATAAGGTTAAACCACAGGCTCTGGTGTGTATGTGGTGACAAAGTCATTCTACTCGACTCGACTCGACTCGCTATATTTGACTGATTCCGGCCGTAGGCCTCTGTCACGAGGGTGAACACAACAGAACAGCAACGCCCAAAGGAACGACCATACGTGAAACTGAACGACCATACGTGAAACTGAACGACCATACGTGAAACTGAACGACCATACGTGAAACTGAACGACCATACGTGAAACTGAACGACCATACGTGAAACTGAACGACCATACGTGAAACTGAACGACCAGGACATTTACAGCATATCAACACCAAGTACAGAAGAATAGTTAAAAATACACTTGCAACAGCGAGGCGCGGCGTTTGAAAGTAAAAATCAGGAATTTCGCCAAGTTAATAATCTTGGCTCGCTAGTGCTTTTCATGATACTGACAAACTGTGTTCGATCCAAAGAAGGTAAAAACCATGTCCCTTAGCTCTCACTAGACAGCCACACAGACATTCGTTGAAGATTGGGGAGCCAGGATGGCCGAATGGTAGATCGTTGGACTCTCAGTGCTCGGGTCGTGAGTTGGAATCCCGCCTGGGGCCAAATATTTGTGCTGGCCTTTTTCTCGTTGCCCCGTCTTTGATATCACCCTTACGTGGTTGAAAAGGACGTTAAACTCCCAAGCACCCGCCCACCCTCGTTGAAATGTAAGGAGCGATTAGATCAAATTCATTTACAACGGCAGTAGAGTTTGTTGTGTTTGAAGATTCTAAAGCGTTTCGGTTTGAGTAAGCCAAATTCAAAATCGTTTCCCGCAGCCGTAAGCAAAATATATGATCAAGGGACGGACCTCCTTACGAGACTGTATTTTTCGCTGCTTATCAATTCATAAACTTCTTTCTTTTGAATGTCATGATTACATTCCATGCCATACACAATACGAAAACTTTGGTAAAGAATCATGGCACCGTTCATTCGGGCCGATCGTCGGGGGTTCCATCCGGGTACTCCGCGCTCACAAAGGAACAGTACATGTACTAATAGTAATACAAATACACAGATTTACATAGCATGGCATTCTTTGCAAACAATATTAACAACACACAAATACGAAGGAAAGGAAAAAACAACTAAAATTACAGAGAAAATCAGTGTGTGTGTGTGTGTGTGTGTGTGTGTGTGTGTGTGTGTGTGTGTGTGTGTCTCAAGTCACTTAACCACTACTCCAACTCCTAGCGCTTAAATACAGAAAAAAGAAGCGACCAGAAAAGAAAAAAAAAAACGTGAAAATTGTGATTCATAATTATGACTGAATATAAATGTGCACACGTGACAGTAATACAAACAGAACGTGCACGAGATACTCTACAAGTATACTTTACATACGCCAGTCACTTCAGTGACATCGTCGTCATCGTCATCATCATCATCATCATTCGTCATCACCATCATCATCATCACCATCATCATCACTGCTTCTAATAAAAACTAACATTTCTGCGCGCTCTCCCTCCCTCTCAAATCCAGTTCAGTCCCGCTTAGTGGCTAATCCAGTTCAATTCGATCCAGGCCAAAACAAATCAGTCCAAACTCCAGTGAATAATCCGGTCCACCCCAGTCCAGTCCAGCGAACTGAACCCAACACGCACGCTCACTTGAATCACGCGCATTCTCTCACACGCTGGGCACGAACACAATACAATCACGTTGTGGAAACGGTCAGCTAAGCAACTGAAATTTCGGAATTTAGAATTGTGTTTCTTTTCAAACGGTTTGAGGTCATTTTTGTTTCTAGATTGAAGCATTTGTAGGGGCGACTATGATGCCTGAGGCTAATAGGGAATGTATAGGCATATTGAGACCTCGTGCATTTGTGTTCTTTGACCACATAAATACTCATCATGCAATGCGATCCTGAAATCGGCTCCATGACAAATATTTAGTCAGCCGCGTGGCTGACGAAAACGTACACCCGCTAAAAACAAAGATAACAAAACGTGAGAACACCGTAAACAGTTCATTACTGCTATATCAAAATATCAATCGACAACGCAGAATGCCTTTTTCTTGTCATTACTAAACAACATGCTATCACACCAAACAAAACCCTAGGGACAAATAAACATAAAGTTTCTACGATCTCATAAAGGACTCAGCTGCTCAGTGTGAAGATCCAAGTGTAATGAAGTATTCACAGTGGTATGCTAATTAACACAGATGGCGTGGACGGAACCCTGCCGAGGGTAAAGGCCATGCGACTGTGCGTATCGTTCAGTGAATCTCAATAGAATAACACCCATTTTCCATGTACCATTGTACGTGTGACACACGGTGCAGCCATTCAGGGGGGTAGATATATATATATAGAGAGATATTATGTCTCATTCGGCTCAAAGTGCCAGAGGTTTTGAATCCGGAGAACTGGAGAAGTATGTGAGTTGTTAAAACACTTCGCCCATTGTGCTTTTCGCCAATGTGCTGTAGTTTTCGTCCTGTGGTCAATGACGCTTCAAATTTGCCATCCTATCTGAACAAAGCTTTTACCTCACTGAATAACTTTGTGGAGAATGAAAGGCCTTTTCGGCTGTTTGACTTCCTTCAAAATTTACTGAGTTTATCATACTGTGCATTAAAAATAAAAACAAAAAACATCCTATTTCTTGGGTTTGCGAAATTTTATTCGAAATGATTTTATTTTTTCTGATTTTATTTTATCCGACAAGCTTATGAATGAATGAATCCTAGAGCATACGAAACTGGAATGGAAAGTAAAAACCTGCATGCCAGGTAAATTGTCAGTGTATTGTGCTTGTTTTACAGAATCATCAGCTGACAACATGGCGACAGGTATCCTGCTTGTGACGTGTGCAGCGCTACTCTGCCTGTCACAGGCCACTCTCATCTCTAGTACGTGACTTTGCAGTCCTATGACTCTGTAGGCTGTTTCGTATTTATGATAAAACAAACTTTATTGGTCGCTTGGCAGGAGCTTTTTAATTTAAAAAAAAAAAACTGTAAGAGATAGTTTGAAATTCCAATCTGTTTGAGTCGTTAATGTTGTTGGGTTTTTGTTGATGTTGTTGTTATTTTGTGTGTGTATGCGTGCGTGCGTGCGTGCGTGCGTGCATGCGCGCGTTTGCGCCCGCGCGCACGTGTGTGTGTGTGTGTGTGTGTGTGTGTGTGTGTGTGTGTGTGGTGCTGCAGGATCCACGCTGACTAAGCGGCAGGCAGTACAGGCTACCTGGCAAGATGTCCAGGACATGAGTGCCTATCTGAACTACCTGTACGGCTTGAACCGGCAATGTGTAAGTCCTTCAGCTTAAAAAGGATTTTATCACAGATCATTCTGAGCTGTGTTCGTGGTATCTAAAGTCACACACCACTCAGACACGTGGACAGTGACAGTGTTTGTAATACTGGCACTGAGCCAACGGAAGCGTACTCGATGACGCGACGACCACACTGAGTACTCCAGTAACAACAATCGTAGAATTTGAAAGTTCGACCGCTTGCGCAAAGTGTAAATAACATTGTATTGCATGAAGAGCTGTACTAATCATCAAGATAGAGTGTTTCGAGCATAAAGGCGCACTCACGAGCTAAACTGTTCTCAAACTGAGATGGAATCAGCACGTGTAAATGTGTTTTTGTGTTTTGTTTTGTTTTTCAGCAACAAGCGTTGCAGTACTACCAGTGTGTACAGTTTTGGGGGGAGTGGTGGTGCAGCTACGGCTGGGGAACTGGCGGTTTCATTGATGACCGCAAGCGAGACGCGAAAGATGGCGTTGACTGGCCGTGGGACAAGCGTGACGCGAAAGATGGCGTTGACTGGCCCTGGGACAAGCGAGACGCGAAGCGTGGAGTCGACTGGCCATGGGACAAGCGTGAGGATTCTGCCAGCAAGAGAGAGAGGCGTGGTTTTGGCGTGACCTTACAGCAAAGGTACGAAATGCTGCGCGACCTGGCTCTCCGTGAACTACAAAGGCTGGACCAGTGTGAGCAACAGCTCAATCAGTGTAAGTTTCATACATACGCACATGCAGATGAGTATACGAGCGCACGCACGCACGCACGCACACCCGCAAGGCGCAGACACACGCACAGACGCACACACAAAGACGCACGCATGCACGCGCGTGCTCACACACACATAC
>JACVVK020000239.1:767500-787500 GCA_018292915.2 Batillaria attramentaria
AACACGGATGCAAATGCGAGCCTGCACGCACGGAATGAGACAGGGCGGTCACTGTCACGCGGACGACAGAAGGGCGGGGTGTTGCCACCGGGCCAGACACACCTACCGAGCGCGTGGAAAAAGGACGTGACAACAGCAGCCGGCCGTAGCCAGGCCTCTGTGGACAACACACGACGCAAGAGCGGTTCGCACGTGCAAAGCAACCGACCCTTGACACGTGGCCAAAGTGGGTCGACCCCCTCCGGTCAGTCGCAGTCCAGTGCACGGAGCAAGGTGCGACAGGTCAGAGGGAAGGCGGTCAGTGACGTGGCTGCTACTGGTCACTGACGGGTAGGCCCGGCCCATGTTGTGAGTGATACCTCTGTCACAAACGGGAGTAACTTTGGAGTACTTTCAAATCCGGACTGTCCACGAAGAAGCGTGAGTTTTTTAACCTATAACATTGAAGGTCTTGCCAGACTTTATGAGAACGACGTCAGAGCGTATATAAGTAATTTTGACTTTACATTACTAGTTGAGACTTTTTCTCGAGACTTCCCGTCACAGCTTTTTCCACTGCATGATGTTTACATTGCTGCTGGTGTTAAGGTATCCGACTCTGTTACCTCGCCTTTCGGGAGGCGTTGTACTTCTCGTAAGAAAGGAATTTAGCCCTCTCGTGAAACATGTTACTGTTGAATATGACAACATTGTTGTAGTTAAACTCAGCAAGGACATGTTAGGTTCTGTGACCGATATAATGTTACTGGGTGTGTATCTCCCACCGGCAAATTCAGTTTACTACAAAGATACTGAGATCGAGAATGGTGTTTTCCTTGTCGAGCAGTGTATTCTTGATATTCAAGAGCAATTTTCTGACGTTAGTTTCTTACTGTGCGGTGACCTAAATGCACGAACAGGCGATAGATTTCCGTGTGGCGATAGTTTACCTGATGACTTTGTTGACATGGAGCCTAGCAATATGTGTTCCGTGACAGACTCTGTGCGTACATCCAAGGATTGTGTTATTAACGCGTTCGGTACTTACTTGCTGAGCGTGTGTGAACAGTTTGACTTAGTAATCCTAAATGGTGTTTTTCTGGTGACTGTTCCGGGGACTTTACTTATATTTCTCCTGGAGGTTCTAGTGTAATTGATTATTTTATCGTCTCTAGTGACCTTATTGGCTTGTGCCGTTCCATGTGTGTAGTGTCACGTATCGAGTCTAAACACATGCCTGTTGAACTTCGTGTCACCGGCAGCCCACGTGCACGTGCATTTTGCTCGAGGGAGCAGCCGAAATCCTTTGTTACTGACAAGTTTGTCTGGATACCCGAGAAAAAAGACGTATTTATTGAAAGTTTGAATACTGATTCTGTAAAAGCGCACTTTGATCAAGCTAGTATTATTATTGACACTGACATTAATTCTGCACTTTCCGAATTTAATAAAGGTCTTACTACTGCTGGGCAATGTATGAAAAGAAAGTTATGTATTTCCGGTGATAATCGTCAACCTTGGTTTGATCAGCAATGCAGAGACTGCAGGAAAACTTTGCGACGTAATCTTAGAGCATTTCGTAAGAGTAACGGTGACGACGCCAAAGCCAGATACCTTGACAGCAGAAGAGAGTACAAGCGCTTGATTACTGACAAAAAGAAGTTACATAAAAAGAATATTATTAATACTCTCAATGACTGCATAAAATGATGCCAAGGTATTTTGGTCTACTATAAAATCCTTTCTGTCGAAAAGAAGACTGCATAATACAATTAAAAGTGATGACTGGTTTGAACATTTCAGTAATGTTTTTAATGAACATATAGATGTACATGTTGATGACGTTGAGCCTGTTGGTGACAGTAGTGTACGTGTTCCACATGATACGCCTGGTGATGATTCACTTGATGGTGTTATTACACTGGATGAGGTATTGGTAGCCATACGGGCACTAAAGAATGGGAAAGCGCCAGGTCCAGATGGTTTAATTGGAGAATTTTTTAAGCATTCCGTTTCTGTAATTAGCCCTTTTTTGGTCAAATATTTCAACACTCTTTTTGATTCTGGGCTGTTTCCAGAGGAGTGGTCAGAGGCAATAATTCAACCTCTCCACAAGAAAGGTGATCCTAATAACCCGGATAACTACAGAGGTATATCTCTTCTCAATATATGTGGTAAATTATATAGCTACATTTTAAATAAAAGACTTAGTACATGGATTGAAGATAACCAGATCATTAGTGATGTTCAGGCAGGTTTTAGAAAAAAACATAGCACGGTAGACCACATCTTTACTCTTTCATCAATGATCCAAAAACAATTGCTAAGTCACAAGAAGTTATATGTTGCCTTTATTGACTTTAAAAAAGCTTTTGATAATGTTACGAGAGAAAAATTATGGGAAGTTCTGTTGAGGCATGGAGTGGGAGGGAAAATGTTGCTGGCTATACAGAGCATGTACAAAATAGTTAGAGCAAAAGTTAGGGTGGGCGGCGATTTGACAGAGTCTTTCTTTTGTCCCAGAGGTTTAAAACAAGGGGAAATATGTAGCCCAGTTTTGTTCTCGTTGTTTATCGATGAGCTTGCTAAGGATGTGACTACTGGTGGTAAACATGGTGTCCAGCTTAGCCCTGATCTTTTAGAAATCCTCATTCTACTGTTTGCGGATGATGTTTCATTGACTTCTGACACTCCAGGTGGCCTCCAAGCACAATTAAATATTCTATATAATACTGCAATGCGTCTTGGGCTTATTGTGAACCTAAACAAATCAAATATAGTAGTTTTCCGAAACGGAGGTTACTTATCTAAATTCGAGAAATGGTCTTACGGATGCAGGAGGATTGAGGTGGTAAATATGTATAAGTATCTTGGTGTCTTTCTTTCCACTCGGTTGTCATTTTCACATACTTTGGAGGACATGGCTAGTCGTGCTAAAAAGGGTGTTATTGGTATTTTAAGACTTTTGTGGGCCATTGGCGAGCGCTCGCCATCAATTTTCTTTAAACTTTTTGATGCGCAGATAAATCCTATCCTAATGTATGGTGCTGAAGTTTGGGGACCTGGGGCTGATTTAAGGATTGTTGAAGCTGTGCATGTATTTGCACTGAAGAGATTTTTAAATGCCAGTATGCGAACACCAAATGCGATGGTATACGGTGAAACCGGCAGACACCCAATAAGTATTAATATTTATGTTAAATGTGTACGTTACTGGTTGCAGCTTATACGTATGCCAGCAGAACGCATTCCCCACAAAGCATACAACATGTTGTTAAATATGCACCAACAGAACAAACACACATGGGCCTCTGATATATGTTATTTATTGTATAGGCACGGCTTTGGGTTCGTATGGGAGAGCCAGGGCGTTGGGCGGGTTGAGCTTTTTTTACGCGTATTCAGGCAAAGGTTGGTAGATTGCTGGCACCAGGAATGGCATGGTATCGTAACTTCCAAAGCAGATCTTGCATCTTCTGAGGACCGCTTCCGCTTCTACTGTTCATTCAAGTCTTCATTATCACTAAGTACTTACCTGTCTGACATAAAACATATTGGAATACGCAATGCCTTGATACGGTTCCGTCTGGGTATTTCGTGCCTCAAGCCTCATCGTTTACGATTTTCTAATTCTACCGACATTAATGTCTTATCCTGTCCATTTTGTGTTGGCACGACTGAAACGGAACTCCACTTTATGTTTGTATGTCCCAGGTATCAACATCTCAGAGAGAGATATATTCCTAAAAAATTCTATCGGCTCCCTTCGGCCTTTCGTCTTTCGATATTGATGTCTACCTCTAATGTTGTCACATCTCATAACTTAGCGCAGTATATTTATGAAGCGTTTGAGTTGCGTAATTCCTAAACTCCTGTTTCCAATACTAGTTTTGCTGTGTTTGTCTATACCATTACGGTACGTTAGTGACGCCGCCTCAGGTTCCTGTGTTTATATGCATAACAGTTTTAGGTGCGTGGTGTTTACATGTACGTACTTAGATTGTCTGTTGTAAATATTGTTAAGTCTTGTGTGTACAGCCCTGTGTTTTGGGTGTACGTGCCTGTGTATATGCGTCTAGTATTTGTTTATTCTCTGCATGTACAAGTGCGTGTAGCTATGTGTTTTGTGTATTTATAAGCACGTGATTGGTAGTCTGCCGTGCATAATCTCCCCTCCTTGAAATGGGCCGCAGGCCTAATCAATAAAGTTCGAGTTCGAGTTCGAGGTTCGAGTTCGTTCGTTCGTTCGTTCGTTCGTTCCCTCTCTCTCTCTCTCTCCTAATGTTCGTGAAATGTGCGGTAAAGCGTGAAAGTGCTGATCAGTCTGTGCGCGCACGAGTGTGTGTGTGTGTGTGTGTGTGTGTGTGTGTGTGCTGATATATTTTGTGTGTTTTATTAGTGTTGCAAGGGTAGATAGTAAGAGAGGCCTGTGCGTCTATTATCTCATCCTTGGAAAATAAAGCTTCAGTCAGTCAGTCAGTCAGTCTTTCTCTCTCTCTCTCTCTCACACACACACACACACACACACACACACACACACAATCAACCAAGCTCAAGAACGGCCTAATACATATTCATTTGACAGCTAATAACGTTTCCATTCTTAATTATCACACACTGGTTGTACAGTCATGCAATATAAAAAGAGTACTCCGACACCGTAATTACTAAAACAAGACGTTATTAGCATTTCAAATACGGCATTCTGACGTTATTGTTGCAGAACTCATTTCTAACGTCATCTGAAAATAAAGTACCCAAGTGCTTTAGACATCCATCACACGCATACACCCTTTATCCAAGACACCGGTAGCTTAGTCTACTGTTCTGTCGACGTATAAAAGCCTGTTTTCAGTCCTGTTTGCGGGCTTTTGAGGGGCGTTCATTTGGTCCACACTTCTAGCAAGAGTCGCCAGTCGGTTTGTCTCACGCACTGTCCACCATGACTAGACCCTTCGTGCCCTTGTTTTGCCTTCTCGTCGCTGTCAACGTGCTGCCACCACACGTCAAAGGGGAGCTCACTGAAGTGGACGAGGCCGAGGATGCGTATGATTTGTTGGACAGTCCGCTCCTGTCCGAGCGCTCGGCGGTCGAGTCAGCTGAACTGGACACGAGTCTGACAAACGAGGACCTCGAAGGGGAGGTCACCATCATCAAGCGGCAGCACCCGTACCGGAGCTACTACTTCTACACCTCCGAAATCAGAAGGTCTTGTGTGTGTGTGTGTGTGTGTGTGTGTGTGTGTGTGTGTGTGTGTGTGTGCTGCAGTTTTCTTTTTATTTTATTTTTTTAGTATTTTCCGGGCTTTGGCATTGTTTGGCATTTGTCATTGTTTTTGTTGTCGTTGTCGTCGTTGTTGTTTTTTTATGTCTTTGTCGTCAAGTTATTGTTGTCGTCGTTGTCGCCTTTATCGTTGTCGCCGTTGTCGTTGTCGTCAAGTTATTGTTGTCGTCGTTGTCGCTTTCGTTGTTGTCGTCGACGTTGTCGTCATTGTAGTCGTTGTTGTCCTTGTCGTTGTTGGTCGTCGTTGTCGTTGTCGCCCTTGTCGTTGTTGTCGTTAGTTATTCCATCACTTCAATTCTTGTTACGAGAAGATCAGGACTTATCAATACTCCTGTATATCACAGAGAGAGAGAGATGATGATGAAACGTTTTTAGGCATTGCTGCCTATCTTACATGCTGTCCTGCAGAGAGAGAGAGAGAGAGAGAGAGGCACAGAGACAGAGACAGAGACAGAGAGGCAGAGACAGAGAGACAGTGAGACAAACAGGCAGACAGACGCAGTTTCCTCCAAACTAGAAAAGCGTAGAATAAATTTCCATCTGTCATTGTCAGGCTCGACCAAGAAGTCCGCCAGTGTTTCCGCCAGATGGGTTGGCCCTACAACCCCTATCCCTCCAACAACTACGTCAACCACTACAACTACGGCGGTGGCGGCTCGCGCTGGGGTGGAAGGGGGTTCTGGTTCTTCGATGACCGCCGCCGTCAGTTGGCAAACACGGTGGGAGATAACAGTCTTCAATTCCTCCACAAGAAACACCAGTGGCTGATGCAGGAGAGCGTCCGTTGTCAGGAGGTCAGTGGTGATCTTTAAAATAGTTGTCATCATAATTAGAGCCCCTTTTTTTGATTATCCCTTTCGGGAAATTAGGGCTTTTTGTCCCTGTGGGGAAGCGAGTTATCGCGGCGCAGCACCACCCAAAACCTGTCCTATTTTTTTTTTTTTTCAATTTTGCTGGGGAAAAAACTGGTATCACGCAATAACAAGCTCTACTTGGGCTCGAACCCACGCTTTATCGCCGTGACAGCGGTGACGGCCGTTCAGCAGCGCAACGGCTAAGTCCGACGCGCTACCTATTAGACCACCGCTCATCCCCTTTATGTAGGTCAGGGCTGGTGTGGTGTTGCTGTAAACTGTGCGATCAGGTTACTTGTACTGTTTAGTGCAATGTCACAAACTACTGCCTGGACGAAGGAGCCCCAAAGAATACTTTTTTTTTCTTTCCTTTTTTTTTTTCTTTTTCTTTTTTTGAAGTATGACAGTGTGTGAGAACGGCATAGTCCTACACGTCCTGCATTCCGATAGTCCTACGGTCGACAGACCCGCATACCGATAGTCCGAATTTTCGAGAGTCCTCCTGCTTTAATCATGTGATTGTCATATATTTATTCGAAGTCTCGTCAGTCCTACGTGTAGTTAGTCCTACTTGTCGATAGTCCTATCCTCCTTTAAAACTTTCCAGTAAGACTACCGACACGTAGGACGAATTGGTAGGACTGGCGTAATTTTGAGTAAGTGGGCGACTATCGACACGTCGGACTATCGACACGTCGGACTATCGAGCGTACGACTATGAAAAAAATTCGGACTGTCGATACAAAATGCGTAAAATCGTCGGACTATCGACACGTAGGACTATCGAGCGTACGACTATGAAAAAAAATTCGGACTGTCGATACAAAATGCGTAAAATCGTCGGACTATCGACACGTAGGACTATCGACAAGTTGGACTATTGGCACGTAGGACTATAATAGAGACCCCCCCCCCCCCCCGATGCCCCGTCGACACGTAACCGACACTGATTTCGTCATAACATGTCTCATATTCGCATTCAATGTATGCTTTAATCATGTGATGTAAATAGAGCTTGCATGATTAGTTCCAGTGGTTTCCCACGAAAGAAACCACGAGGTGTTTCAATATTTGCCGTAGCTACCTCGCCCAAACTCTTACCTCTGGTACCACACATTTTCGGAGACATTTTATTTTTCTGGTAGAGTGACTAGTGACTTATGTTCCCCCTCAAAATCCTGCGCACTGATTTGTCAGAAAATGATGTGTACAGCTGTTGAAAGTGCTTGATGTTAAGAAGAAAATCATTCCAAGCATGTGCTCATGTACTGGCATTCAAAAGTGCACTCGCAAATACTTCGCCCAGATTTTTCTGTGCGATCATTTTTTTTTTTTTTTTTTTACGTGATCCAAGCAAAATGAAATTTCACCCTCAAAAGTCAAAAGTGAACAAAATAACTTTGTACCGGCCGTGACGTATGAGTTCCAAATGTTTGAAATGACGCATTTTCTGCACGTCTTTGATTGACGACGTAACTGGAGTGTTTTGGTTTTTTTTTTATGTTGTTTCCATAGTAATGGAAACAACATCATAGGACGGGCTAAATTTTCCACGTTCATGGGCAAGCATCTGTGGTACAAACGCACGTCACTGCCGATCTCCCGCAGAGACGATTTTGCAAGTGTAACTCTGACAATGACGTAAGAAAACATGCGTCATCGATGCTGACATGTATGCTGCGCCGAACGCACTTCTCCTCCTCAGTGAGTGCCGTCTGTGCGGATGTGTGTGCGGCTGTGTGTGTGTGAATTGTGTCCAGGCCCGTTTCTTCGAAAATACTCAACCGAATGGCTTCAAATTTGGCGTATCCAAATATATCAAAATGTTACATTAGACGATTCAAGCGTGTGATGATTGCTTAAGTGATTTGGGAGTTATCGCCCTTTTGAGACAAGTTGGTTGTCTTTCGTGTACAGGCGTAATATTTATTTAAATCACTCAATTTTTTGGCAGTAGATACCTTGAATACGGACTCTGATAAAAGTCACTACTAGAAAATGGTCGCTCTTATAGTTTTCATGTAAACCGAGCCTGAGTTGACATTGCATGTGAACCCACTTCAGATGACTATTTCTCCGAAAATACTGAACCGATCGATTTCAAATTTGGGGTTTCTAAATGAATCAAGATTGTTGAATAGAAGGCCCGATCCAGGTACGATTGCACACATGATTTGCGAGTTATCGCCCTTTTCAGAAAAAGTGGCTTTCTGGCATTTACCTAAACCACTCCATTTTTTGGACATAGATAGCATGAATACGGACTCTCAACTAAGTGAATTTTAAAGGTTGTCGCTTTTATACTTTTGGCGTAAGCCGTACCTGATGAAAGTGCTGGTGAACACACTTTAGATCTCAAAATCGCTCCTACTATACATAGATAATGAGCCTGGGGTGCCATAAAAAATATACAAAAAAATTACAAAAATTCACTGCAGCCGTTATCGTCAGTTGACTCGAAAATTTGTACTCACAGCACATTTCAGTGTCAGTCTGAAAACTTATGGCCAACGTTCCTTCAGTTACTCTGCTCCCCAAATCTGGAACTCTTTGCCCGTCTCACTTAGGAATCTCCCTACTCTGTCACAGTTCAAGGCACACCTTAAAACCTATCTGTTTCGGCAAGCTTTCAACTAATTTTTTAACTGTATCCTCCCCTGTATCCCACGTCCGCCGTGTGTGTGTGTGTGTGTGTGTGTGTGTCCGTCGGTCTGTGTGTGTGTGTGTGTGTGTGTGTGTGTGTGTGTGTGTGTGTGTGTGTGTGTGTGTGTAGCGCGCACTGAGTGCTCCGGCTCTTGGGCAGACTTTCTGCGCCATACAAGAACAATTTATTATTATTATTATTATTATTTCCTCTACAAGCCACACGCCTCACAAACATCGAAGAAGAGACGCACGCGCACTGACGTAACGTAAGTGCGTCATGTTTGATTGACGTGATGCTGTTTTTTCTTGGGGGTGTCTCGCCACTTTCTTTCCGAATTCCTCTGTTTGGAGACGTGGTGTATTTTACTTCTACTATGTCGCCATCTTCGTGCAGTCGCAGAGAAGACACGGGATATAACAGAATACAACTCCAATACTTTATGAACAGAATATGCACGGAGAACAAATTCATGAAAGAAGAAGAACCCAGAACGCTGTGCAGGGCTGCTTACGTACTGAACAGGTCAGATCCATCGCAGAAAAGGCACGCGCGCACTGACGCAAAAAGGCAGTATCAGCGTCATTTTTCCGACGTCATGTTTGATTGACGTGATACTGGCATTTCTTGGGGATGTGTCGCCACTTTTTGGACGTTCTCTATGTGTAGACGGGGAAAGCGGGAGTTTCATTGATGTAGTGTGCTTTGTTTTTCCCACTGACTCTCACTCAATAGCATAGTAGAGTGAGAGAACACCACATAGGTCTCAATGGAGCACAAACGCGGCTCGCGCGAGTCTGTGTGTGTGTGTGTGCGTGTGCGCGTGCGTGCGTGCGTGTGAGTGTGTGTGTGCGCGCGCGTGTGTTTGTCTGACATAACACATAGTTAGAAAACGTTCGCCGCGCAGACTTGTCCTGTTAAACATATTGGGTCGGTATTAATTCGATCTTTACACTGCGCACGCAGCAGCAACACTTCAATTTTCATGGGCCTGCTTTCATTGCAAGAACTGTATCAAAGTTTATTACGCCAAATGTATTATGCGTCATCCAGTGAGCAAAAACGTCATAGATTTCAAAGAATACAACTTGACGTCTCTCTTCCAAAAACAAGATTGGTGTGACAGCCCGGTCAGTTGTTTCCATTCAGAGAGAGAGAGAGAGAGTGTGTGTGTGTGTGTGTGTGTGTGTGTGTGTGTGTGTGTGTGTGTGTGTGTGTGTGTGTGGATACATGGCATTACAAAAGAACGACCGTGACGATAGCAGGTGATCAAATGGAAACAACATATTGGGCTGGTGGCCATCTTGTTTGTTGTTGTTGGTTTTTTTGGCAAACTCGTAAACCACTGAGTGGGTTATGGAAATTCATAACCCACTCTTTCGCTCTGTTTCCTTACTATTTTCGATCGTAAAGCACTCGTATTTAACTCACTGAAAATGTTCACTGGCGCATAATTATTGTCAAATTGTATCAGGCACTTGCGGCTCGTACCCCAGCCCCACCGCCACGCTTCATAGAGATGGAGAGGCGCCTCCAGCAGAGGATTGACGAGCTGGGCCGTCTGTTGAGACAATGTCTCCGATTGGGTGGATTCAGCTTCCTCCGGGTCGCCAAGAAGAAACGGGAGGTACGCCTCCTCTTTGGAGAGAGAGATGATGATGATGACGACGACGACAATGATGATGACGACGATGATGATGACGATGATGAAGACGATGATTATGTAAGGTCTTTTATTAGGATAGATAACGCAGGAGGGCTGCTGCGTTTCTGACAAGGTGTCCTGAGAGAGAGAGAGAGAGAGAGAGAGAGAGAGAGAGAGAGAGGAAACGAGCTTTGATGGCAACGAAAGTGAAAAAGTTAACCTTGCAACAGCTTAAATTGGGTGTTTTTGTTTCAGTCAGTCATTGTGTCGTTTTGTCCTGTTTTGGTTTTTGTTTCGTTTGTTGTTATTGTTGTTGTTGTTTGTGTGGCCGCATGCTTGCCTCTCTCTCTCTCTCTCTCTCTCTCTCTTCTTTTTTTTTCTCGGTGGGGGAGAGGGGGGGTGGTAGTTGATTGTTTGTATGTTGTTGTTGTTGTTGTTGTTGTCTGGTTGGCTGGTTGGTCGGTGGGCTAGTTGGCTGGTTAATGTGTTTGTTGTTTGTGGGGTTTTTCCCCCTTGTTTGTTTCTTTGGTTGGTTGTTTTATTGTTGTTGCTGTTGTTGTTGTTGCACCCTTTCTCAACCCCTCCACCCCAACGTAATTACATGAAAAATCTCAACGTTCAATGTAATTAGGCATAACCGATGGGAAGTAGTCACGCCTACTGCAAATACTGAACCTATGTTAAGAAGAAACTCATGGCCAGTCAGAAAGACAACACTAGCTGGTCAATAATTAATTTCAGGTTCATTTTATGATCTCTTTTTCGTGTTTTGTTTCGTGTCGTGTCGTGTCGTGTCGTGTCGTGTCGTGTCGTGTCGTTTTGTTTTTGACACGCTTGAATGATTCTTCCCTTTCGCAGACTGCCCAGCAGCGGATCGAGATGCTTCAGAGCACGAAGCTGTTGTTTGAGGCCGAGGTGGCCAACTGCTTCAAGGGAATCGGCAGACTTCCCAACGGAGACCCCACGCCAAGTAATGATTTACTGGTTGATTGGGGGTTGAATAACACTCTTTGAACACCCAGCTAAGGGTTATTAATATCAAGGGGCGACAAAGAAAAACACGAGGGCTCTGGGGGGGGGGGGGGGAGCTTGTACAAATTTTGACACTTTTGTGAATCGAACTCTCGACTTTTGGATCTTTAGTCCGATGCTTGGTTTGCCAAGAAAAAGAAGCCCCACACTTTTGAGTGTTGCGAACTGACGTGTAATCAGATTTTGATTGACAGTCAGTGCAGCCAATCACGGTGCACCGATACTCCGACAGACAAATCACACGTGTAAGATTGTCTGTCGGAGTATTCGAGGGTTTCCTGCCAAAACGGCCTATCTCTCTTCTTTCTGTCTGTATGGTTGGCAGGGAACCCTCGATTTGCTTGACAGACTTTAAGAAATCAGATAGGTTGCCATGGAGAAACAGAAGGCATGGCATGGGGCCTGTGGGCGACATGTTAATACCGACGATACTAGCACTGGTATCCATAAAATGTCCTGCACTGCAGTTCATCTGTCTGTTTAAGATAACCTGTTACTGACTCACTGCTCGGGCCGGGATAGCCGAATGGTAGAGCGTTGGACTCTCAATGCTCGAGTCGTGAGATCGATTCGCGGAAGAGGCCAAATATTTGTTCAGGCCTTTTTCTCATTGCCTCGTCTTTGATATCACACTTTTGTGGTGGAAAAGGACGTTACACCATCAAACACCCACCCACCCTGTTGCCCAACCATCGTATATGCGCCGATAATACTGCTCCGCTTTTTTCTAAAGGTTCAAAATTATCTGTGTAAAGTGGGGCGTTGTGGTAAAATTCTGAGAAATTCATTATGTCGCGGCATATTTCTGATACCCAACAAATAAGTGGCTATTTGTGCAACGCGTTAAACAGCAGTGCTCCATTTCAGATAATTATCAAAGCCCTCGCCCATGGCTGGAATATGTGTTGTTATTACAACAGCAATGTGTAGATGAACATGCCGCTTTCTAACCAGTGTTTCCTTTCTGCCTAGCTCCACCAACCACAACAACCACGACCACGACAACCACCACGCCTACAACTACAACTACAACCTTTGTCCTGACAACTACATCGTCGCTGACTACAACCACCACCCAACCCACGACGCTTTGTTAGTCACGTGATGTCGGCAACACCGATCGAACAACATGAGGCTTACAAATTTTTGGAGTAAACACACTGATGCAAACGTGTGTGTGTGTGTGTGTGTGTGTGTGTGTGTGTGTGTGTGTGTGTGTGTGTGTGTGTGTGTGTGTGTGTGTGTGTGTCACTCTGTGTGTGTGTGTGCGTGTGTGAAGATGGCTTTTCACAGAAGACAGCACTCCTGTAACACTCCGAATCTTTTATAAGCAGAGCTCTGAAGACAGTAGGCATTGTTTTAGGCACAGTGGGTTTAATGGGGTGCAACATGACGTCCCAACTACGGCAGTGGGACACTAATCCACCAGAACCATTGCCACAAACACTAAGCAACATCAGTTCACGAAGGTTACAACTACTCAATTCCCTCACTGTAAAGCTGTGTCTAACACACCGCGAAATCTTGAGAATAACGACGGGTGTCCCAGAAGATGTGTCCCTCGTGCTTCCTGATCATTTAAAGGGGGTCAGCGGTGGTCTAATAGTTAGTGTGTCGGATTTAAGCACTGTGCTACTGAACGGCCGTCACTGCTGTCACGGCGATGGAGCGTGGGTTCGAACCCTCGGCCCGTATGTAAAACTCGAGGTTAATTTAACCCACGGCTACGGGCCTAACCCAGACTAGGACAAAAGAAACCCCAACACAAAATTAAATAAAAAAGGAAGCGAAGAAAGAAAGACAAAAATCCTTCTATAACGGCATAGGCACCTTGCTGGAATGGACCGGCTTCCTGATTTAAAACAAAAAACAACAGTAAATTTAACCCAGGAGCTAGTTTAGTTCGAGGTTAGACTCTAACTCTGGGCTAAACTCCCTAACCCCGACTTTTACATGCAGGCCCAGGTCGAGCTTGTGATATGTGATACCGGTTTTTCCTGGCTACCGGGCTGCTCATCGGATTTTCTCTCCGGGTTATCCGGCTTTCCTCCCCCAGCACAAATTTAAAAAAAAAAAAAAAAAAAAAAAACATAGGATAGGTATTGGGGGACGCTGCAACGCGGCGAAGCAGCCCGAATTTCTCGAAAGGGATAATAAGGCGGTAAAAAAAAGAGCTAGCAGTATTTTGGACATTGCTCCTGGAACATCCCTCGTTAACAAGTATGCATTTCCTCCATAATGTTCGCATCCCGGCTGGGGTCAAATATTTGTGCTGGCTCTTTGTTCGTTGCGCCGTCTTTGATATCACCCGTGTGTGGTGGAAAAGGACGTTAAACCCCCAACACCCACCCACCCTCCTCCATAATGA
Source organism: Batillaria attramentaria (assembly GCA_018292915.2). Taxonomy (NCBI): domain Eukaryota; kingdom Metazoa; phylum Mollusca; class Gastropoda; family Batillariidae; genus Batillaria; species Batillaria attramentaria. The sequence continues at coordinate 781,306 of JACVVK020000239.1, forward strand.
TCTTGCGCACACCTCAGCAAATTCACCGTTCCTTCCACTCGTCATTACACGTCACAACCGTATGAAGCTGCGCATAACAGGAAGTGACTCCTTGAATTCAAATCTGAACAAAGGCAGCTGTGCACGGTGACCTACGATGACACGCTCACGACACGATACTATCCGACGCCCACAAGGGGAGCCGGGGTGGTCGAATGGTAGAGTGTTGGACTTCTAATGCTCGGGTCGTGAGTTCGATCCCCGCTGGGGCCAAATATTTGTGCTGGCTTTTTCATCGTTGCCCCGTCTTTGATATCACCCTATGTGGTGGAAAAGGACGTTAAACCCCCAAACACCCACCCACCCACCCGACGCCCACAATGTCCGCAATGGCAAGCAGAGGTCGGAGGCGAGCTGTCCGGCCTCTGTAGTGCTTATCCGTGACGTCCCAAAGACAATCGTGTCCTTCGAAAAGGTCTGTAAACACTGTTCAGGCGACAATGCAATTGAGGAGACACTGTCCGCCATGTTTGCACGCCGAGTGACGCAATACAGCCAATCAGAGTTTGTTGTGGAACCCACAGTCACAACTGGGCCCATTTGAAATTCCGGTAGCTGTGATGACGCCACAGCGGCGGACCCCCCCCCCCCCCATCACAACTGTGTCACATGTGTGCACAACACTGTGTCGCTCCTCAGTGAGGGGAGCCGGGGTGGTCGAATGGTAGAGCGTTGGACTTCTAATGCTCGGGTCGTGAGTTCGATCCCGGCTGGGGCCAAATATTTGTGCTGGCATTTTCATCGTTGCCCCGTCTTTGATATCACCCTATGTGGTGGAAAAGGACGTTAAACCCCCAAACACCCACCCACCCACTCGCTCCTCAGTGCCCAGTTAAGAGCCGGCTTACGACACATGTACGAATACGAGACATGCACAGACAGGTTTGCGTTCAGCTGATTGGAGCCAAAACGCAGCAACCGGTGGCATTGTCGTCTTCGGCAGTCGACAAACAAACATGGCGGACGTGGTATACAGACGGTTGAGGTTTCCTCGTTTGCACGGTCACCAAACACAATAGACGACTCCATGTTTCAGTCATATCAAACTACACGTGCTTCCCTCTTTGAAATGTCTGGCAAGAAAGTTTGCCAGACCATGCCATGTGTTGTGTTCATCATGCGATTGGCTGAATTCTGGGGGGTCGAGTAGAGCCGTCCATTACGGGCCGTCAACCTAATAAAACCTGTCTGGATAATAAACAAGTACGCATTTCTTTCCTAATGAACTTCGCACGCCCCAGCGATTTGACCAAGCCTTCCACCCGCCATCACTGGTTACACATGAAGGAAGCTGTGTAGAACAGGACACTAACTGTCTTGAAATTGAGCTGCCTTAATTGTGAATCCCTGTTCCGGTTGACTGCCTGGCATATTAGAGAGAATTTTCATTTCCAGTCACTGATCAGAAATTTCCGGGTGATGCATTCACCGTTATTTATTAAGTGCTTTAGCTGTTCATATCAAGCCAGTCTCTTCACATGCAGACGATTTTAGAGTATAATAAATGCTTTCATTGATGATCAACGTGTTCAGTACGTTTCAAAAACTGCAGGGTTTTATACGATGAAGAAGATATAAGAATATAATTGTTAGTTCCTCAGCGAAGCGAACGGGGCTCTTGAAATGAGGTTTATCCCCTGCTCGGTGTTGGCACGTTTCTCTGTCTGCGCTCGCGCGCACACACACACACACACACACACACACAATTTCTTTTTTCTTGCAACCGCTTATAGTCACTTAATTCGGGCTTGGTCATTGGTCACAGACCGTTCCATTTTCCAAAAGTCCTATTACTTTCTCACAAAAGCGGAGACAATCATGTCCTCTCAGTACAATGGACAATATCCAGGAGAAATAATAATAATAATAATATTTTTTGAACAACTTTATTGTCCCTTTCGGGAAATTCGGGCTGCTTCCCACAGGGGAAGCGCGTAGACGTGGTGCAACGCCACCCAATACATACTTCTTCTTTTTTTTTTTTTTTAACAATTTTTGCTGGGGGAGGAAAGCTGGATAACCCGGAGAGAAACCCCCGATGAGCAGCCCGCCAGCCTGGAAACCCCGGTATCACATAATTATCACAAGCTCGACCTGGGCTCGAACCCACGCATTATCGCCATGACATTGGTGACGGCCGTTCAGTAGCGCAGCGGCTAAATCCGACGCGCTACCTATTAGACCACCGCTCACCCCTCGCTAATAACAATAATAATAATAATAATAATGTATATTTAAGGGACGCCTTCCCTCCTGCAGGAGCTCAGGGCGTCTTACAGTCAACACACACTCACTCACACAGAAACACACGCAACGTTCCCAAATGTAATACACTTTAAGGGTGAGTTAGGATATTTGTCCTATTATAATAGTTCCCACGATCATGATACCCTCCTTAACACCCACACAGTGACCTGAAACCTAATACCCAAACTTCTCTTCCGTTATCCTTCCACCTCAAACATTATTTGCTCGTAAATGTTCCGATAGAATCAAATCTTCACGCTGTTTTTCACGAAATCAATTCTTTGGCGCGATTTCTTCCAAACACACTGACGAGAACGTAATTCTTATTTAGCTGCATACAGAGTGTAAATACATGTACTCCTATACACAGACATCGTGCACAGCTTTTTTGTATGCAATGTGGACAAAAATATCTTCTCTGTATGTCTACTCTCATTTGGAAAAACGGACTAAGCGCAAGGGACGAAAAGCATAACGGACCCTTTTTACAATTTCACGTAGATCCGTATTGCAATTAAAGCTGGACAGAATCTACCATCCGAAAATATGAATCCGTGGGCGAGAGAAAGCTTTATAAGGGATGACACTGGTCACAGGTGATAGACATCTAAAGGCGACAGGTTTGCTCCTCGGCCGGTCATTTCCTGCTCTGCCCTACGTCCAGCTCCGAACAATGGGTTCCCGTCCATGGATTGTCTTCTGCCTTGTTCTCTTGGCCTGCGTTCACCTGGTGAGTGTTGACTAGTTTTCGTGCGCTATTAGTATGCAGTGTATGAAGTTTTCAGCCGGTTATAAGAGATCATCATCATCATCATCATCATCATCGTCGTCGTCGTCGTCGTCGTCATTTTCATCATTAATTCCTAAGAGCCAGAGTCCGACCAATCCTGCTCGCTATATCATAAAACTGGTTACAAAAAGAACAAGCCACTGTACACCAGTAGGAGCCACTTCAAGCCAGTATTACGCAAGGCGTGGGCCTCCCCGCTAGGCCCGAGATAGTCACTGTTTCCCCTCTCCTGTAATCGATTACAGGATGTGTCTTCCCCGAACACTCATGGGTTAGCCCGAACTAGGCCCGAGACTGCTGCAGATTGCATAACATGAACAGTGGCTTGAAGTGGCTTCTAGAGATCTGAAGATTTCAAGTAAAATTGCGATTTTGGCATGGGCTTTAAAGAGTTAAAGAGAAATGGTGGAAATATTTGCCAGATACTAACACACTGACAGACAGTACTTTCCAGAAGAGTTAGACACCCACACGCGATGTGATATAATTTACACTGTTATGTTTGTACGTCGTTAAACTGTTCCGCACTTGGTCATCTAGTCTTGCCAACATTAATCATGTTTTGCCATGCTTGTCAGATGGTAACGAGTGATGCGTGTGACCAGTTGACAATTCAGTTATGAATCGTGAAATTGAGAGAGCTGTTTGTGAACGCAAAACAAAACCGAGCAAAAGCCAGATTATTGCAGAATGTATTGTAAGTCTTCCCTTTGTAAATCATCCGTCTCAACTTTTCAACTACTGTACAAAAAATGGAAAGCCTGACAATTGTTACATGTGACAACTGTAACCCAAACAAGTGTGTGTGTGTGTGTGTGTGTGTGTGTGTGTGTGTGTGTGTGTGTGTGTGTGTGTGTGTGTGTGTGTGTGTGTGTTGCACCAGAGTGACCAATGGCGGGGCAGAAGCAGGCACCGGAAGCGGTATTCGTCTTCTGAAGACTCCTCGCTCTCCGAGGACAGTGACGAGAATCAGGTGACCACCACGGCGGCTCCAGAAACCACCATGACACCAGGTAAGTTGGTTCGTGCAGGGTTTGGTGGTTTGGGGATTTGTCTGCTTGTGTTTTTGTGTGTTTGTCTGCTTGTGTTTTTGTGTGTTTGTTTGCTTGTGTTTTTGTGTGTTTGTCTGCTTGTGTTTTTGTGTGTTTGTTTGCTTGTGTTTTTGTGTGTTTGTTTGCTTGTGTTTTTGTGTGTTTGTCTGCTTGTGTTTTTGTGTGTTTGTCTGCTTGTGTTTTTGTGTGTTTGTCTGCTTGTGTTTTTGTGTGTTTGTTTGCTTGTGTTTTTGTGTGTTTGTCTGCTTGTGTTTTTGTGTGTTTGTCTGCTTGTGTTTTTGTGTGTTTGTCTGCTTGTGTTTTTGTGTGTTTGTCTGCTTGTGTTTTTGTGTGTTTGTTTGCTTGTGTGTTTGTTTGCTTGTGTTTGTGTGTGTTTGTTTGCTTGTGTTTTTGTGTGTATGTTTGCTTGTGTGTTTGTGTGTTTGTTTGCTTGTGTTTTTGTGTGTTTGTTTGCTTGTGTTTTTTGTGTTTGTTTGCTTGTGTTTTTGTGTGTTTGTTTGCTTGTGTTTGTGTGTGTTTGTTTGCTTGTGTTTTTGTGTGTGTGTTTGCTTGTGTGTTTGTGTGTTTGTTTGCTTGTGTTTTTGTGTGTTTGTTTGCTTGTGTTTTTTGTGTTTGTTTGCATGTTTGGTCGTTTGACGTGTATTGTGTTCTATTATTATCGTTATTGTCGTTTTCGCTATTATCGCCTTTGTCGTCGTTGCTTTGTCTGTCTTTCACACGCCTAAGGGAGAGCACTCGTGTATCCAAGATAGCGCAGATGCTAGGTCGGATGAATAATTTATGAGCGCTAATCTAAGCACTACGTGGTACAATAACGTTATCTCTCGAGTTAATGGTGTAATCACTGTGAATGATTGTGTGTTACAGACTGTGAAGACAGCGGGTCCGGTAGATCATGTGCAGTGCCGGACTGTCCCCCTCAGGATCAACTACCCCAGTTCCCGTGCCCCCTCACCCCCTTCACGTGCTGCCAAGTGGGACAGGAGGTCATGCAGGCAGCGCAGAGGGCCATGCACGTACGTCACGTTTGACTGATTCTCACTGTGTCAACAAATCCCTCTCCCTCCCCAGTCCAGTCGGGTACAGTGGTTTCGGTAAGGCTGCCTTACACGTGGCCGGATAGTTTTCGCACTATCCTATCGACTATCGGCCGTAAATCCGTTCCGATAGTCATCCGCTAGTCTATCCATCCCTGCGGACAGCCCCCTATCCGCTATATAACCGCGATAGAACTGGCTTCTAGATTTCTATCCACTGGTCGCTAGTCTAGCATTCAGCGACCAATCAACAGTAGGGCGGTCAAGTGAGTCGTGACGTATTCAAGATGGCCGAGAAGATGGACGACTGTGCCACAGCAAGGTTTATCGAGCTAGTGAGAGAAAATCCGTGCATATGGGATACGAGGGACAAAACTACACGGTTCGTCTTCTTCGGCAAGAATAGCAACAGCTGCCGCAATCACTTCCAAATCTTCATGTGAATTATCTAAATCGTAGTCCGCCATGGGAGCCGCCATTTTGTCTTCTAGGGAGAGTAGTCTTGCGTGACTTTCCATATATGGTACACGCGTACTACAGGGCTATCGCTCAACTATCGACGTGTACGGTGAGGGACCCTCCACCAGTCGGCTAGATGATAGTCGACAGGACAGGGATAGGGCGACTTCTAGCAACGTGTAGGACCAGCTTTGCACAAATGAACTATGAAGCCTCATAATGTATTATATTCCCTATTACGCCCCTAAAATGCTACAAAAATGACCATGCACAGACCGTTCAGGGGCACGTACCTGACAGGAGTTTATAAAATTGTGAATGCCTCTTTTCCACTCAGGCCTCACTGGAGTAATGCGAGTCTACTTTCTGTTTAGGCCAGAAAGCCACCCTACTCAAATCCACTCGCGCCACTTCTGCTTGCCATCCGCGCAAAAAGTCCCAGCTTCACTGACATCCTGCTTCCTGTTGCAAACCTCTGACATGCACCTTGTCCTACAAATACAAAAATCACCACAATCGCACTGTTACAGCATAAATCAGTACAAACTAGCACATTCGCCAAACTTGGTCC
>JACVVK020000239.1:792500-795000 GCA_018292915.2 Batillaria attramentaria
GAAATCTGCACTGGCAAGTGATATAACACGCTGTCATAATAATTTTTTAAAAAGTTAATAATAATAATAATAATGGAGATTTGTATAACACTTAATATTGAAAGAGTTGAAAAGTAGAAAAATAAAGAAGGGAATAAATAAATACGTGAATAATAGCTGAACGATCAGTTATATAAATACAAAGAAAGCATACATACATACATACATACATACATACATACATACATACATACATACATACATACATACATACATACGTACATACATACATACATACATACATACATGCATACATACATACATACATACATACATACATACATACATACATACATTCATACATGTAGTCAAACATACATACATACATACATACATACATACATACATACATACATACATACATACATACATACATACATACATACATACATACATACATGTAGTCAAACATACATACATACATACATACATGTAGTCAAACATACATACATACATACATACATACATACATACATACATACATACATACATACATACATACATACATACATACATACATACATGTAGTCAAACATACATACATACATACATACATACATACATACATGTAGTCAAACATACATACATACATACATAAATACATACATACATACATACATTCATACATGTAGTCAAACATACATACATACATACATACATACATACATACATACATACATGTAGTCAAACATACATACATACATACATACATACATACATACATACATACATACATACATACATACATACATACATTCATTAGTCAAACATACATACAAGCATTGTAACATCCAGGGCATGCCAACATCCAGTACATACATACATACATACCTACATACATACATATATACATTCATACATGTAGTCAAACATACATACATACATACATACATACACACATACATACATACATACATACTACAATTAATAGTGTAAGCTGGACACGGGTTGAATGTAGTGACCACCACACCCACCCAACCACCCCAACACTCCCGTGCCTCCCATTAACACACCCACCACCCACCCACCCCCCACCCCTCACCCCGCTGCCCCCCCCCCCTCCCCCCCTTCCACACACACACGCAAGCAACCAACCAACCAGTCGTGTCCGAAACTAAATCATATGAAGCACCTGCCTCTCACGATATGGTATACATTTTCAGCTGATGTGAAGAATCGTGATCTGATGACATTGTATTATACACGTTTGAGGTGGCGCAGCATTTTTTGTGTGAATTCGTGTCTGCGTGGATTGTATGTATAACAAGTAATTGTGGCAGAGTCGTGCATTCACTCTGTGTCTGCCGTCCCGTACGCACGGGGTTAGTATTGTGATCATTCCTCAAGTCTTTCTGTCCATCTGTCTCCTTGTTCGTTTTCTTTCCTCGCTTGTTTGTTTTGTTGTGTGTGTGTGTGTGTGTGTGTGTGTGTGTGTGTGTGTGTGTGTGTGTGTGTGTGTGTGTGTGTGTGTGTGTGTGTTTCCTTAACCTTTCACGTACGTCGCCTACAATTTTACTTACCGTTCGTCGTGGTGGGTGCAAACCGACCCATTTTTTAGCGAAGGAAACTAGTGCGCACGTAAGCGGCTGTTAATCACCTATGAGCAAAGTCAGGAAGGTTCAATGTCTACTGAAGCCATGAATCCAGGAATTGTGCGATCTGCTCGAATTAGGAGTTAAAGATCTAAGCTCCCAACAAAAAAGCTCTCCGAAGTGTGAAAAAAATTTACAGAGTCGACCGTGCAAGCACAGTCAACTCTGTCACAGTTGCAGAGTTTGCAGTGTCCCTGAAACCCCAATAAAAGCCAACGGCAGCCTGATTCTCAGCTTTGCGTTTTGACACTGAGCGAGAAAGATCGTGCAGCACTCAGCATCCCGGCGCTGGACACTGTAGCGATGTGTCTCGCTCACTGACCAAAAGCCAAATAATGTCACGGCAAACTCGTGCTCGTGTTTTATAAGGGTCCCCGAAGTGCTGAAAACTCTGCAGCTGTGACAGAGTTGACTGTGCTTGCACGGTTGACTCTGTAAAAGTTTTTCACACTTCGGGAAGCTTTTTGCTGGGAGCTTAGATCTTTCAGTTACGCAAACCGTTTTTATCATGGCAAAACGTGTCAATTCGGTGGTTTTACAAAACTCATGAAAACGTGGATGTAGTCGGCTGCGCTAGAAAGTTTGAGTGCTAGAGCTTTTCCCAATGGATAATGTATATGATTTTTTGTCTAGTTCAGCCGAAACATCGTTTATGAAAATGTGACAAAGTCTAGCGACCAAACATCGATGAATTTGACGATGGTGCGTCACATAAGTTACTTAGAGATCACATCAAAATTTTGCACAGCATTTAGTAGTGAAGACTCATTTTTGCATTAGATGAAGGATAAACGCCTTTATTGTCGAACCAAGAAAACTTTACAGTTAAGTGGGTTGCTTGTATGCTTTGATTTCACTAAAAAGAACAC
>JACVVK020000239.1:800000-805000 GCA_018292915.2 Batillaria attramentaria
GCTTTAAAGATGAGTTTCTGTGTTTTAGCAAATTGCGAAAATTGTCAGCGGTGCTGGAAAATAGCGAAATGCCGAAAACCCAAGAACACTTTAGAGTGAAGATAATATCAAAGTTTGAATCAAAATTACTGATTGTCACTTATAAAGCAGGGCTGTACCTCTCTCTGTGCGCTGAGTTTTCATCCCTGACGCAACCTTTGTGCTGGCTGTTTGACCACGTTGGCAAAACAAATTATAACAAAATCTAATACAGAGATATATGTTTGAAACGTCGTGACATCACTGAATAAAGGCAGTTGTTAACGCGAGTATCTCCTGGTGTTGTCTGTTTTACCTCCTGTCAGCACCACGTACAGCACACGAGTACCTCCTGGTGTTGTCTGTTTTACCTCCTGTCAGCACCACGTACAGCACACGAGTACCTCCTGGTGTTGTCTGTTTTGCCTCCTCAGCACCACGTAGAGTACACGAGTACCTCCTGGTGTTGTCTGTTTTACCTCCTGTCAGCACCACGTACAGCACACGAGTACCTCCTGGTGTTGTCTGTTTTACCTCCTGTCAGCACCACGTAGAGTACACGAGTACCTCCTGGTGTTGTCTGTTTTACCTCCTGTCAGCACCACGTACAGCACACGAGTACCTCCTGGTGTTGTCTGTTTTACCTCCTGTCAGCACCACGTACAGCACACGAGTACCTCCTGGTGTTGTCTGTTTTACCTCCTGTCAGCACCACGTAGAGTACACGAGTACCTCCTGGTGTTGTCTGTTTTACCTCCTGTCAGCACCACGTAGAGTACACGAGTACCTCCTGGTGTTGTCTGTTTTACCTCCTGTCAGCACCACGTAGAGCACACGAGTACCTCCTGGTGTTGTCTGTTTTACCTCCTGTCAGCACCACGTAGAGTACACGAGTACCTCCTGGTGTTGTCTGTTTTACCTCCTGTCAGCACCACGTACAGCACACGAGTACCTCCTGGTGTTGTCTGTTTTACCTCCTGTCAGCACTACGTAGAGCACACGAGTACCTCCTGGTGTTGTCTGTTTTACCTCCTGTCAGCACCACGTACAGCACACGACACCATTGTGCGATACAGCGAAGCCGGTCTGCTTCAAAACTTTGCTCTAGTAACAACTATGACAATAGCACACTAACAGAAATTGCATCCTTTCGATCAAACTAAACCGCTTTCCTAGCTCTGTGTTTGGTTTCATGGTTTCTGATGTCATGACTGAGAATAAGAATAGAAAGTTGCCAGTTTGTGTTTTTTAAAAAATCCGTTTTTGTTTGGGTTTTTTTGTTTTGTTTTGTTTTTTTTTGTTTGTTGTTGTTGTTGTTGTTTACTCAGAACATGTGACATCAGCCTTAGTAGTAATCCCCCCCCCCCACCACCACCACCAAGCCTCAAACCTTAAGTCCGCCACCTCCCCCTCCCACTCCTCCTCCCCCCCCCCCCCCGCCTAATACACAGGCGCGCGCGCGCGCGCGCACACACACACACACACACACACACACACACACGGAGGCCCAAACAAACTACTCACATACTACAATCGAGGTAGAAAAAGGAAGAAGTTAAAAAACACATACCACGCGTAGACAGAAACGTAACATTGGTAAGTGTAGAAAAGTACATGTACATGAGTAAATAATTATACAGATTGTCTACAATCCATTAGGAAGAGATAGCGAGCCAGTAATGTTATGAGAGAGAGAGATGATGATGGTGATGATGATGATGAAACTTTATTACACAAGGATTGAGATATAGGTTCACGAGAACCTGTCGGACCATCTGTCCTTGCTAAACTACAACAACATAAGATTATAAAAAGACGAAGGGGAAAGAGAAAAAGAAGCTAAATCAAAATACAAAACAAGCATATGTATGTCACACACACACACACACACACACACACACACACACACACACACACACACACACACACACACACGAAAATAATACGAGCGTGCGCTTACACACGTGCAGACTCGCATTTCTAGAAGCTGCGCATAGATCAAATAAGTTTGAAACTTAGAGAGAGAGAGAGAGAGAGAGATTTACAAACATATTTAAGTCATATTGAGCCTAATTCAAACATCCGCAATAAGCAGGGAGGCACCATATTGCAATATGCGAGATACATACGTACATGGCACTTATGCCGGATGCGCTTTCCATCAAATCAAGTGGCGTGATGTGTGTGCCAGCCCACTGTATCCTGACCGGCGAGCACTTGTGCAAGATAAAAGTATTACAGAGGTTTTCTACCGGACTCAGTCAAATCCGTGATTGCGACAGGTGTATCACTGACATACGATCGCGCGAGGAACAGGCGGTGACTGAGAATCTACTGTGTCTGTGAGTACTGGTGACTGAGAATCTACTGTGTCTGTGAGTACTGCTATTATTTTGCTGTAATAGTTCTTGTCGGATTATTCTTGTAAGGTATGGCCCGTGGGGGAGGGAAGGGGGGGGGGTTACGGACGGGTGTTGTCGTTTGTACCGTGACATAGTTTTTCTTGCCGACGTGTGTGGTGCGTTCTTGTGTTCCATTCCGTGTCCCCCTCCAGATGGGGTGGCCGGGGTGGCCGAATTGTAGAGCGTTGGACTTCTAATGCTCGGGTCGTGAGTTCGTATCCCGGCTGGGGCCAAATATTTGTGCTGGCTTTTCCATCGTTGCCCCGTCTTTGATATCACCCGTATGTGGTGGAAAATGACGTTAAACCCTTAAACACCCACCCTTTCCAGATGGACTAGGATGTTAAGGTAGCTTACTCTATGTATAACACTTTCTGACACCGTGTATGCGTGTGTACGCGAAGGCAACGAAGGTACTGTTAATGTTTCTGCAAGAGAAGTTTGATACAACTTGGTGAGGAAAAATCCTCAGACGTTCCCGCCTACCATGGGATTCGAACCCATTGAAGCTTGGACTTTTTGCCTCAGGATCAGCAGAAGCACGCCACTCAACCAAATCCCCTTGTATGGGGTTCTTGATACGACATTTGTTTTTCAGTTTCTCTTTGTGATTTGTTTTATAACTTCGCTTTTCGTTTTTTACCCTTTTTCCGAGTTATTGTTGTGGGGTGGGGTGGGGGTTTGGGGGTTTAACGTCCTTTTCCACCACATACGGGTGATATCAAAGACGGGGCAACGATGAAAAAGCCAGCATAAACATTTGGCCCCAGCCAGGATACGAACTCATGACCCGAGTATTAGAAGTCCAACGCTGTACCATTCGACCACCCCGGCTCCCCGAGTTGTTGTTGTTGTTGTTGTTGTTGTTGTTGTACACGATAACAGTAGATACACAGTTGTACATGATGCTCTGTGTCCGGGTTTTGCCTGTAACTAACGAGAATTTCAAGGTACTGTCACCGATAACACTAACGACCGATAAAACAGGAAAACCAGATGACCCACTCCATCTTCTGTGCTGTTCTGAAATGTCAGGCCGCCCGTATTCACGGCGAGGCCGCTGTGCTGACTAATTTCGTCAAGTACTACGTGCACCGAAATAAAGACAAATTACGTCATCGCTTATAGTAATTGACGTCATTAAGAAGAGTGAAAATATATCGAAGGTCCGTGCATGTACTTCCCATTGAAGTGAGAGACCTCTGTGATACTTTCCTTTGCGCATGTGCTTATGAAAAGTGCGTGTGCTCATGCGCTCTGCGAAACTTTGCTTTATCCCACGTGTGGTCGATTACATGTGGTTTTCACAGTGAGGTGGCCCCGATTAGGGAAAATACACCACACGAGTTTGTTAATTTTGACCTTAAAACTGTGAGTTGTGACGAGAACTTTTTATCGGTCGAAATCAACAAACGAGAGTGGTGTAGTTTACGTAATCGGTATCACCGAATCGGGAAAATTATTAAATTACGCGTCCGTACCTGGATTTCTTGATCTGAAAGCTGACATCGGCAATAAAATGCTTCACGCGGCATCTGTGTCTGATGTTCTTTACTTCGCGCTGTTCACAGGCTTGGAAAAGTCAATAGGTCCTTTTCGAAGCCTCCGTTTGAGCAACAACAACAAAATGGAACTAGGCTTACTATTGTCACAAACACGACCGACTTTGGGGAAAAAAAAACTCAGCAAAACATCAACATTTTCACGTCCAGCGACTGGCAAGGCTCCTTCATCCCCATTCCCGTTCGAGGTCAAACCGGGTCATGTCGTGACGTAAATCAATTTTTAGTCACTTTTCGCGTCATGTCGTGACGTAAATCAATCTTTAGTCGCTTTTTGCGTCATGTCGTGACGTAAATCCTTTAGCCAGAACACGCTGCTAGAATATTGCTAGGGGTAGTGCATGTGCACTTTTTAGGTACATCCATAATTCACGTGTGATTTTTATGGGTACAATGTTGAACCATGCGTGCTGAATTATGGATTTTTATTTCAGATTGTAATAATAATAATAATAATGAGTATTGTGTGGTAATAGTGGTATAGTGGTAAGGGGTGTTTATACCATGACCTGCTGATAATGGTAGAGAAGTATGAACAATCTATGACTACGTAGGTCGCTGTCGTATTTTCTCTAAATGTTGTTTCATCCATTTATTTCAATTATTATCTCTGTCAGCCCGGTGTACTTCCCATTTCCATTTATTTCGCTTGGTGGCGCTGTAGTTCGCATAATAAATGAGGACCACTTTCCTGCCGAAGTGAGTACAGCCTGTTTATCTTACTAACTCTAGTAATTGTCAGGCAACATGTTCAGTTTCAGACCAGCTTGCCAGAGGAGTGTTTGGACACAACAATGATGATAAAAATTCTACTGCTGTCGTGCGCAGCCCTAGTCTGCCTGGCGCAGACCGCTGACTCCTTCTCTAGTAAGTGATTTTGCAACTTTGCTTGGAACTACCTTACCTGCTTAGCAATGGGGCATGTTACAAATGTGGTTTGGCGAATTTGTGTAAGGGCGTTGTCTGTTGGTCAAAGAACACAAATGCACGAAGGCTCAAAATGCCTATAATTATATTC
>JACVVK020000239.1:810000-877500 GCA_018292915.2 Batillaria attramentaria
TTTCCCGTTTGAAGACTTTTTTTTTTTTTTTGCTGCCCCAACTCTTTTGCCAGCTCCAGTGGTGTTCCTCCCAGGTCATGGGTGGAACCCACGGAGGACTCGGAAGCTGGGACAATTTTTTTACTATGCATGATGATGGAGATGAGGATGATGGTAAGATAATGCTATGGAGGTCCATGTGGTTTGGGACTGCGGGACAGGGCCGCATTCCACGCTTCCTGTCATAAATATCCCGGCATTAACCAGGCCCGGGAACTACGGCACCTGTGGTGCCGGCCGTGTAATCATCCACATCATAAGACGGGTCATACTAAGGGAAGCACCTTCAAAGTCGCACCCGTGAAGTGAGTGAAACTCGGCTGTGTGGCAACAGCCTCCCCATCGGGCCCATTGCACACGCGCCCTGGGTAGGAGCCGACCTAGGTAGGAAAAATCCCGCTTGCCTCGGCTGGGACTCGAACCCGGGTCTCCCGGTCCATGATCCGAAGTGCTAACCGCTACACTGCGAGGATCGGTAAGACAGGTTTTTTAATTGTCACAGGCCATAGTGGTTGCATCAGAAACCACAAAAACACACGAAATTTGTGTGTGGGGGGGGGAGGGGGGGAGGTAGTTTGCATATAAGGCCGACTGTCTGTGAAAAGATTGCTTCAAATTACTCATCATACCCGCGTTTTTGTCAAGCGTGACAACTGCATACTTGACAGGAACTACTGCACTGTTATATATTGAATGTTAAGAATAACAGAGATTTTAGCTAAACATTTTTTTTCTCAAGTTTCTGCGAGAGGCACCGGTCCAAGGAGTTCCAGTTTTGGGATTTCCTAAGTACAAGCCAAGGTATTCAAGTCCACGTTTCACTAGCTCCCTAGATCTTCCAGATTTAAGGTAAGGAGAAGTCACAACACTAACAGAGAAATCACAAGACATAAACAAGCATCCTCTGTCAGACGACCTGCGTGAGCCTGACGTCAAATGTTCTTTAAAAAAAACAAAAACCGGAAGGTGGTAAATAGGGATTGGTAGGTGAGGAAGGGAGGGTGCCCATAAAAGTCTTGACGGTAGCGGGACGCGTCATCTGCACCAACTGATAGACAACGACTCCAACTACAAAATACATTCCCTTATCTTCCGAAGGTCGCATAAAAACGATCAAGATATCTCCGAGATCACCTCGTTAGAGCCAAACTTCCTTAATCTACATCAACTTAAACTACTCACTACTCCTGGGGATATCCTACGCCTTACCACCGACTACCCCAGGGAACCTGTATGGACGACATTACCTCAGCTGAATTTTTCTCCCATACAGGTAACATACACATGTAATAAATAAGGAAACAAATACACATGTTGCACTTCACCAATACTGACCATATTTATGATCACCTTCCCATTATCACTCTACTGGCGAAATAAATACAATTAAACACATTTTACTTATGTGCTACATGAAATTATCGGTGATCAAACACATTTCAAAAGCTGAACAACACAATGATCTACGCCATGCATTAAACAACAACTAAAAACTACTTTTCACCCTCCAATCCTCTCTAACAATATACTTCTACCTTTAATTCTTTTCAACATAAATGCCCCAGTTTCAGATGGCCGCACCACAACAAGCTCCATGCCTGCTGGACGACTATCCACAAACTTCAGGGCTAAAGTCAATGCTCTCCGAGAAGCTGCCAAGCTCATTGGTAGAGAATCCCCCCTGCCCACACACGTCGTCTTCCTAACTGACTGCAGATCCGTCATCCAAAGCCTGCAGTCACCCAGTGAGCAGCTGAAAAGAGACACACAGCACCTTCTAGCTGCCCTCTCACAACAGATGAAGGTTGCCGTACAGTGGATCCCTGCTCACTGTGGTCTCGCAGGAAACGAAGAGGCAGACAGACTGGCCAAGTCTGGCAGCAGAAAAGAGCAACCCCAGCAGGCAGTCTCCTACACAGAAGCCAAGACTCTGGTAAAACATCAGTACAAGACAATCTGGACGGCGCAACACAATCCCCCATCTAACGACCAGATGCCACAGCTCCAGCGTTATGAACAGACCACCATCTTCAGACTACGAACTGGACACTGCAGACTGCGTGCCCACCTGTGCCGGCTTAGGCTGTCACACTCACCAGACTGTCCGTGCGGAACAGCCCCTCAAACCCCGGAACACATTCTGCAGTCCTGCCCCCTCTTCAAAGAAGCAAGGACACAACACTGGCCGAACGGAGCCACACTGGCAGAGAAACTCTGGGGCAGCAAAACAGACCTCTTGAAGACCACTGCTTATATAAAGACCACAAACCTAATCATCTGAGGCGGAGTCCAGAACAGGGAACGCAGAAGAAGAAGAAGCCCCATTTTCAGTTTACGATTTGAATCAAAATCATTAGGAACTACATATTCTCCCATAGACTCCAGAGTGCAGTCCCTTTTCGGCGGGGCGTGAAAATGTGACTGCTTACACCCAGCGCCATTTTTAAAAATGGCGAATTTTTTTTAGAAAAGCAGAGACTTGTCATATGATTCGATTTGAAACGAAGTCTTGAATATCCGACCACTTTTCGTTTGGGCAAAATCTTTGCCAGCGGACAATTATTGTTGCGCTTTGATGGCACTGTTTACGTGGTACACTGTTCCAACAGGATGTGAGTAAACGGCAAGGGGGTTGCACTCTGACAGGCCAAGGTGTTGCACTCTGCAGGCAAGTATTATTGCACGGTGCAGACGATCACGTACCTGCCTTGTGGTGGAATAAGAGACGATTACAAAAGCATACACACCCGTGCTCTAGGACTGAATGTAATAATAGATCTGTCCATTCAGACAGAGACATGTTATGTATGTCTCTGATTCAGAAACACGCCTACTTTCACTCTAAAGACAGCTTGCCATCACTTGTGCCATTGAGGATCCCTCTGGGTTCAAAGCTGGTCAAGGATGACATAGTGCGCGACCTTGTGTTTGAGAGCACCGAGACAATTTAGGCCCATCACGGTAGCGCAGTGAGCGCCATTTCCCCACTGTGCACAGAGGTACTTTCCACTGAAAGACTCTGTGCCCCAGAGAGTGGCCAAGGTGTTGCACTCTACAGGCAAGTATTATTGCACGGTGCAGACGATCACGTACCTGCCTTGTGGTGGAATAAGAGACGATTACAAAAGCATACACACCCGTGCTCTAGGACTGAATGTAATAATAGATCTGTCCATTCAGACAGAGACATGTTATGTATGTCTCTGATTCAGAAACACACCTACTTTCACTCTGAAGACAGCCTGCCATCACTTGCGCCATTGAGGATCCCTCTGGGTTCAAAGCTGGTCAAGGATGACATAGTGCGCGACCTTGTGTTTGAGAGCACCGAGACAATTTAGGCCCGTCACGGTAGCGCAGTGAGCGCCATTTCCCCACCGTGCACAGAGGTACTTTCCACTGAAAGACTCTGTGCCCCAGAGAGTGATTCTCCCATAACAAAACAATACACTGAGCCATCAAACACACTTAAACAAGGGAAGTGACTCATTACATACTTTACGTCACTACGCACTTTACGTCATTTCAAAACGTCAGTGCCTTTCTTAAAATTCTTAATACATTACATCACTTCACCTCTTACGTATATCAATGCGTCATCCCAAGACGTTTCTACACACAGCTCTTTTCCTCCATGTTTTGAAAGGTGATCTATCTCTCCTAGGTTCCGAAGACTTTTCATCTGTTCTCAGTTCTTTCTTTCCTTTACACTTTCATTTCTTGTATTCCTATTTCAATTAATTAAAAACTATACAATACTATACACAATAATATCTACAATTCTTTTACAAATCAATCTTTACGGTTTCAGTACCGTTCTTCACTGACTCTTCCTCCATTAAGTTACCGGAAACATCTTTTTCTTCTATGCATGTAAGTATTCTGTATCTATTACCACACGTTCCATACCTTACCTTATTAATGAAAGGACCTCTCAAAATACTATGAATCAATCTATATTCCCATTTCCTTATCCATCCTTTCGCACTATTTCAGATAAATTATCATAATAATCCTTGCCGTCATCACAACCCTCATCCTCTCTATTGGCCTCTCACTTTTCACGTGTCCTTCATGTAAGTATCTTACACCCCTTATCATAAATGAAACACAAGAACACAACAAACCTTTTCCAGAAAAAAAAAAGAAATCATACCATGTAAAACAAAAACAACACAACCTTCGTTAGCTACTCACGCTACTTCCAAAAATTAAGTTGATTCGTTATCTTAAGTTTTGCATCTTTTCAGTTATCTCACAAGCCTCCCTCCACAAGTTCCCGCCTCACTTTCTTCTATATTGTAAGTACTTTTTTCCTCACACACACACACACACACACACACACACACACACACACACACACACACACACACACACACACACAAGTAGTTTCACATATACCCACTTTTTTTTTTTTCTTTTTTTTTTTTTTTTTGGAGCCTCAGTTGCATGCATGGATGCATCAGACTCAGGGTTTTTATTTATTTATTTATTTATTTATTTTATTTTTTTTGTTTGTTTTTTTTTTCCTCTTTGTTTTTTTTTCTTTTCTCCTTTTACAGGTTTTTTTTTTTTTTTTTTTGGTCGTGCATCCATTCTTCATTGGCTCTCTTCTTTTTTTTTTTTTTCCAAAGCAGTGATTGTATTTCTTCTTGTACATTTTGTATTACATTTTCTAAACTATTACAATTAAATGTATTGTGTTCATATCGGCCGTATACCTTATACTCATATAAATTGAGATGCTTAATTACATTATATGACATTTGTTAATATTCGTGTGTGTGTGTGTGTGTGTGTGTGTGTGTGTGTGTGTGTGTGTGTGTGTGTGTGTGTGTGTGTGTGGAGTATATGAGAGTGTCTGGTGTGTGTGAGTGTGTGTATGAGTGTATATGAGAGAGAGAGAGAGAGAGCAATTTAACAATACAGACTTCTTAGGTGTAGCTCTGATTCAAGCATACAGACAATATCTACCGGTGTGCCGTACTTGAACTTACTTATGCACATTTTAGCAACTAAAAGTACATGATTAATATACAAGGTTTCTGTCGCTTCTAAAGTGTTATTTTTGTACCCAAGTAAAGCTTGATCAACAGAGATTCGGATTGTTTGTTGACATTTCTCAGAGCATATACATTCAACACGGTTCCAGATACGTGATATCTTTGTACAATGGTAAAAGAAATGTTCAGCATAATCGATTTGGTTATTACAAAAAGTACAGTATCTATTATTTGCAACCCCCATTTTTGATAGAAGAATGTTTTTTGGATAAATATTGTGTATTATCTTCCATTGGAGTTCCTGCAATCTAATTTCTTTCGATGATTTGTTTGCTATTTCCCAAAACCATTCATTTATTTCGATACCAAATTTATTCTTCCAAAAAGTGACTGCATTTGGGGGACTGTACTTTTGTTTAACAATTTGTTTTCTAAAAGCTTTAGCTGGCAACACAATATTTTCAGGAGTGACTTCATTAAAATGAGGGTAACTACGAATGAAGCGTGAGACTGCATTTGCCACAACATTATATTCTAAGAGCCTTTGAGGGACTTGACCCACACGGCGGCACAGTTCCTCCATGGACATCAGTGTGTTGCCATTACAGATGTCAGACACGCGATATATACCATTTCTCAGCCATTCGGCGAAAAAAAGGGGGTTAGATCTGTAAGTTATGTTTGCAGTTGTTCCATATCACTGTGCTCAGTGACTCATTTGTGGTTTGCACGGTTTCTAGCCAGGCTGTTAATACCTCTCTCCAGAATAAAGATTTGATCAGATGAAGCCCTCTGTATGTTTTTGTGCTGACAGACGACTCAAAACATACCAGTTGCGGACCATAGAGTTTGTAAGCTTCTCTACCCAGGATCGACCACCGTGATGCTGTGTCTGACCGGAGTCGCACAGCCCATTCACACAACATAGACAGCTGCATGTCTTTAATATTTATCATCTTGACTCCACCCTCATTGTACTCGCTGCACATTACTGATCGTTTAACTTTTTCAAAAGCTTTTTTATTGAGGTTTTTATTTTTCCACAGGTACCTGAACAGCAATGTATTAACTTCATCCAAAACGAAAGTTGGAATCCTAAGAGCTTGCATCACGTATTACCATCTGTGAGAGCAAAAAGGCTTTTATGACACACACTTTGCCACGAAGGCTAAGTGACCTCTTCTATCTTCCACTGTGCTATGAGGAGTTTTATTTTTTGAACTCTGCCGCTCCAATTTTTTTCTATGCTGGAAGCTGGCGTGTCATTACTAAAATAGATTCCCAGTATTTTGATTTCCTTGGTGCATCGTATACCATTACACTGCTCGCTTGAGTTTTTTTGAGATCCCAGCCACATGGCTTCTGACTTATTTGTGTTTAGTTTCAGGCCCGAGAAAACCGAGAAAGCGCTGACTAACGTCATAACTTGAGCAAAATCCTGCTTGTCCCTTAGAAACAAAGTTACATCATCAGCATATAAGATGATTTTTAATATTTTCATGTCGTCTGAGCCTTCATATGGCATTCGTAATCCTTTGATATCTTTGGACTGTCTGATCTTACACGCAATCAACTCCATAGCAAGGATGAAGGCCAGAGGGGAGTACGGGCAGCCCTGACGAATCCCGCGCTCTACACACACACACACACACAAGTAGTTTCACATATACCCACTTAAAGAAGAAGTTTTTCTTAACTCTTTCAGTACACACCATCAACATCACTTCACCACAAGCATCATCCTCAAACCCCTCATACCTCAGCTCACACCGCAACACACACAACTGCTCTCACCACAGACACAAACACAGAACACTCAATAAGCACCATAACACACACCGCAGATACAAACACAGAACACGTAGCACAAACCACGACACAGTACACACTGACATCAGAGGATTTGGATATTATTAACAGAGAGTTTGACAAACCCATGGACACGTACACAAAAGACACTGACACGGCACTGCAACACTGCATGGGGTTACCAGGCGCGTAGGAAGATGCTGAAAGGAAGGGGGGCCCACTAAGTCGGGTGAGCCATACGGCCGGGGTGAAGAAGGTGTGTGTGTGTGTGTGTGTGTGTGTGTGTGTGTGTGTGTGTGTGTGTGTGTGTGTGTGTTGACTGCCAAGGATTGTGTCCTGCGACAGCAGAGCGGGGGTAGGGGTGGGGGGCACCACTGGTTTCTTATCAAATGCAAGGGGGCGGGGGGGGGGGGGCAAAGATATTCGGGCCCCCCTTCCAAAAATCGAACGGGGGCCTGGGCCTTTTTCTCGTTGCCCCGTCTTTGATACCACCCTTACGCGGTGGAAAAGGACGTTAAACTCCCAAACACCCACCCACCCACCCACCTCTGTGTGTGTGTGTGTGTGTGTGTGTGTGTGTGTGTGTGTGTGTGTGTGTGTGTGTGTGTGTGTTGACTGCCAAGAGTTGTGTCCAGGCCTGTTTCTCCGAAAATACTTAACCGAATGGCTTCAAATTTGGGGTATCCGAATATATCAAAATCCTAGATTAGAGCAACCGAGCTTTTGATGATTGCTTAAGTGATTTGGGAGTTATCGCCCTTTTGAGACAAGTTGGTTGTCTCGCGTTTGCAGGCGTACTATTTATTTAAATCACTCAATTTTTTGGAAGTAGGTAGTTTGAATACGGACTCTGAACAGTCACTATTAGGAAATGGTCGCTCTTATATTTTTCATGTAAACCATACCTGCCTCAGTTGACATTGCATGTGAACCTAGTTAGATGCCTGTACAGTGTATCTCCGAAAAAACTCAACCGATCGATTTCAAATTTGGGGTTTCTTAATGAATCAAGATCTTTGAGTAGAGGGCCCGATCCAGGTACGATTGCACACATGATTTGCGAGTTTTTTCCCTTTTCAGAAAAGTTGGCTGTCTGGCGTTTAAAGGCGTAATATTTACCTAAATCACACCTAAATAGATAACATGAATACGGACTCTAAACAGAGTGAATTTTGTAGGTAGACCTAGACTAGCCGCTGTTATACTTTTGACGTACTAAGCCGTACCTCATGAAAGTGCTGGAGAACCCATTTTAGATCTCAAAATCGCTCCTACTATATACAGATAATGTGTCTAGGGTGCCATAAAAAATATACCCAAAAATTAGAAAAATTCACTGCAGCCGTTATCGTCAGTTGACTCGAAACTTTGTGCACAAAGCACATTTCCTCCACAAGCCACACTGACGCCTCACAAACACCGAAGAAGAGACGAAAGCGCACTGACGTAAAGTATGAGCCGCGTCGTGTTTGACGTGATGCTGGTTTTTCTTGGGGTAACCCCAGTCACGTGGCTAAGAGGTCGAGGTCGTACCTTTAGCCAAGAGCTATCAATGGCTTGGTTCCCGAGTTACCATGTGATATGCTAAATGAAAGAGCTCTATAATAAGGCTCATGCACACTGCGTATCACGTGGTACACATTGTGCTCTGCTGGCCAGCGACAACGATGCTCAGTTGGCGGCTGCTGGACAGGCAAACCAAGACCCACAATGAAAGCACTGGGCTGTCCATCACGCGCGTTTTGATGGCGTAACGGACAAGAGTTCAATATGTCGGTAAAAACTGTTACGTGATTGCTAAATGCAGGTATGAGCATACAGTGTACCGACATTTTGTGAATCGTTTTGCGTTCACTGACGTCAGGAACGCAACCAGATTTTTTTTTTTTAATTCCTCCCCGTAAATTTTGAGTTTTTCACCGGGTAAATCGTAAATGTGGGTTTCATCTTTTATCCACTACTAAGAAAAGAATTGTTTCCGGTGAACAAAACATAAACATCTTCATATAATACATTTGAGAAACATTCTCGACAAAATGAATTACAGTTTAAATTTTATGGTGCCTGAATGCTACATAAACATTTCCGTGGAAACACTAATGCTTCAGAGTACAAGTCGAAACCTCTGACTTTTTGGTCAAAACTAGAAATTCAATATTGCACAATCATACGCAGGAGGAAATAAATCAGGGGACGCTACTTACTGACACCAGATGTTTCAAACGTCTTTGGTTGATCTGATCTAAAAGATCTAGACAAACAACATCGATTTTTAGAAAGCCACACGTACAGGGGAGGGACATCACCGCCAATGTGAGCACCAGCTGGAATATATTGTGCAGAGCTTGCGTCAGGGTAGTTCGGGTAACCCATGAGTGATCGGGGAAGTCACATCTTGATGGACGCCCTGGCTAGCGTCAGGACATCCTCCAGATCAATAGATGAAATGTGATAAAGCACCAGATGCCGGCAAAAGTTTCAACGACGATTACTCTCATCTAAAGCCGTTATTTTAAAACGTGAGCATATATAGGCCTAACCCAAGTCACCGACGTGGCAAAGAGGTCGAGGTCGTCGCGGATTTCTTGCTCCCATTACTGGTGTACATTCAGCAGAGTGAACATTTTCCCTCATTAATTTTCCCGTAATTTTCGGCACTTTATGGTCGGAATGAAGTGGCCTAGGCAAAAGCAGGTGCTGATTTTGGGGTTGTTTTGTGTAGACAGTAGATTAGTATGAGTGGGTGGCATGCTATGTGTTTGATTCGTGAGAAGGTGAAGGAAGACTGACGAGGGCAGATGTGCGATGTCAGAGTGTGTCACTTACTGGGTAAAGTCGATGTCTTCTTTCCATAAATAACACTACACCGGCTTTTAGTCTACACCCTCTACTGTGAAGGAGCAAAATGTCATAATCAGGGGCGCCGGAACCGGGGGGGGGGGGCAGGGGGGGGGCAGCTGCCCCCCCCCGTATCCCAAGCAGGGGGTGGGGTGGGGGCAAGAGTATCTTTTTTGCCCCCCCCCCCTGGAAAATCAGGTGACTATGGGAAGAGGGGGGGGGCAAAGCCATGGTCTTGCCCCCCCTCCCTTCCCCTACCCCCCTCCCCCTCTTCCTGCTCTCTCCCCCATCCCACCCAAGAGAGAACTCAGTTTAGCCGTTGCATGAAATATGAAAACGACTTGCCAGAAAGTCGTCTGATAATCACTCCCCCCCCCCCCCCCTGCTTTTCATTTTCTTTGGGCAAGGTCCTTCCTTTCAGTGGCTCCCTGGTTCGTAAAGGTTTTTGTCTGCGCAGGATCTGAACGCCTCCCCCCCCCCCAACCCCCGCAACGTCCTACCTTTCACTGGTTCGTAAAGGTTTTTGTCTGCTCTGATCGCCCCCCCCCCCCCCCACTTTTCACTTTTTTGGGGCAACGTCTTTCCTTTCAGTGGCTCCCTGGTTCGTATCGTAATTCTATTCTGCGCAGCATGTGAAGCCCCCCCCCCCCCCCCCCCCCCGCTTTTCACTCTCTCCGGGCAACGTCCTTCCTTTCACTGGCTCTCTTTCCCCCCTCTGACATTCTGCCCCCCCCCCCTCCCCCCAGCATCTTCCGGCGCCCCTGATAATGATATAACGTCATAGCGACGTCACGTTGTCAGCTGATTAAAAGATAGCTGAGTAACTGATGTGTTTCAGTGTGAGTCTGATGCTGCTGAGTGCCAGCGATAGACACGCAACAAACGTGACTGAGGGACAGACGTCATTTTGGTCTAGCCACCCATCGACAGTCCACACACTACCATGGCTGACGGTTCACGCGCCAAGTCACTAAGGATCATTCTGGCCTTGCTGGCTGCCTTTGCCAGTGGTCTGATGCTCGGCCACCATTCATCCAGAGTGGCAGAGAAACTGGTGAGTCTGTAACGCAGTGTGAGTGCAAGGATCCTCGATCACGCATTTAACAAAGTGAGTCGATGTAATAATCCTCCGTTGTCTTTCGGTTTGTGTGTACTCTTGAATGGCCTTGACTCATTTCACACGTGAACAAGTAGGCTTCTGCCGCCCTAGTTGGCGTTTGGTCTGATACAACGTGTTTCGCACATGAACAAGTAGGCTTCTGCCGCCCTAGTTGGCGTTTGGTCTGATACAACGTGTTTCGCACATGAACAAGTAGGCTTCTGCCGCCCTAGTTGGCGTTTGGTCTGATACAACGTGTTTCGCACATGAACAAGTAGGCTTCTGCCGCCCTAGTTGGCGTTTGGTCTGATACAACGTGTTTCGCACATGAACAAGTAGGCTTCTGCCGCCCTAGTTGGCGTTTGGTCTGATACAACGTGTTTCGCACATGAACAAGTAGGCTTCTGCCGCCCTAGTTGGCGTTTGGTCTGATACAACGTGTTTCGCACATGAACAAGTAGGCTTCTGCCGCCCTAGTTGGCGTTTGGTCTGATACAACGTGTTTCGCACATGAACAAGTAGGCTTCTGCCGCCCTAGTTGATACAACGTATTTCGCAAAACTGTTTGCTAATGTTTACCGCTCTCGTCTTGTCAAGTGTTTCTGTGAGTCCGGATCTGTCCCGGGGGTATTTTCGTAAAGATGTAGATTTTCCAGATTCCCTCCTGCAGAACTAAATCATTCGGTCAGCATTCCTTCCGTTACCAGGCCCCTGTTACTTGGAATCAGCTCCCTCTTACAATCAGAAACAGTTCAAACAAGGAAACCTTCAAGTCCCGACTGAAAACTTCTTCACCCTCTCATGGCCGTGCCATGTTGTCGTTCTGCTGGTGTGAGTGCGTGTGTGCGCAGGGAACGGGTGTGTGTGTATGTGTGTGGATATGAGTTTTTAATAGTTTGTATCTGTTTTGTCAGTTTTACCTGTCTCGTGTTTGTTTTATCCGTCTTTTGTGTTTTTTATGTCTTAATATGAATAAATGTGTGTTTTATGTAAAGCGCCTAGAGCTTAGATAAGGTTAGGCGCTATGTGAATATTATTATAGAGGTGGGTACTCTTCCCCTTGACTTGTTCCAGTCGCCAGCCTCACAGCTTGCTCTGCCAGTTTCACGCAGCTTGAAACCAAATCCACCTGTCCACACGCCCACCCGCTCATCTCCCAAGCTTCAGAAGGTGAGGGGCTGGTCCACAAATTTTATCAAAACACACATATCTCTCAATCGTAATAAGAGATTTCAATCTGGCTTATTTTGGAGTAGTACATGTATACGATAAAGAAGTTAGTGACGAGCCGCCAATTGATCGACCGCTTATCACGATTGAGTGATATGTGTTTCAGTGATCAGTTTGTGATGTCGAAGCTTGTATTCAGGACTCTGGATTTCAATATACTTTGTGAACGGATGCCTATGTGTCGGCCCGTTTGGTTAACATTTGCATATATCCAGAACAACAGAAATTTGACGTAAACGCGTAATATTAAGTTTTCGGAAGAGGCAAAAATCCAAAAGAGTTCGTAAAAATACTTCAGTCCAATCCAATCAGAGGTCCGATCCTACAGCGCAGGTTAATTCCATGAAAAAGTGCATGCTTCAACATGGCAGGGGCACTCCATGATAAAGTAATTAAAAAAAAATAACGATAATAATAAAACAGGTTGTGTCTATGGTGTGTTATAAATGAAGGAAGTAGTTCCCTTTGCAGATCTGTTCATGAATTCCCAAAGATAATTCTGGAATCGGGATCTTCCTTTTAATACAGGTTCCTGCAAAACCAGCCACAGTAATGGACATGAAGATGGAAGTTTTGCGTGAGTATGGAGACACACATGTCATCCCTGACCAAGCAACACTGCACACGTACAGCCTGGTCCAGCTGAGTGCCTTGTGGCACAGTTACCTCGATCACATCGACATCGTTTGCAAGAGGCACCTCCGTATGGGCAGCCTGGGGGACGGCGGTTACGAAATTTGTGACGACATCGAGGTGAGAGGTGTGGGGCAAAAAAGAGTGTGTGTGTGTGTGTGTGTGTGTGTGTGTGTGTGTGTGTGTGTGTGTGTGTGTGTGTGTGTGTGTGTGTGTGTGTGTGTGTGTGTGTGTGTGTGTGTGTGTGCGTGTGCGCGTGCGCGCGTGTGCGTGTGTGTGGTCAAAGAACACATATGCACGAAGCCTCAATCATTGTCAAAATGCTTCAATCTAGAAACAAAAAACAAAAAAACAAAAAAAAAATGCAGAGACCAATTCAAGGGCACCTACCTGACAGGCGTTGAAAAAAAAATTGAATATCTCCTTTTTGCTCAGGCCTCACTGGAATAATGCTAGTCTACTTTCTGTTTAAGCCAGTTCACGCCAATCCACTCACGTCACCTTTGCCTCATATATGCGCAAACAGTCCCAGCTTCCCTGGCAGTTTGCCACTTCTTGCCACCCCCTGGCATACACCTTGCCCTTCCAAATACAGAAATCGCGAAAATCACGCTCTTTCGTGTATTCACAACTCTGTGTGTGTGTGTTGGGGGGGGGGGGGGGGGTAAGACCTGTTTTATCAGAGACAGTGATTTATGTGGGCCATGTATTCTTCTTTGCTTGTTATCCAGTGGCGACCAATCAGGCCATGTATTGTGTACTCGTTTGGGATCAGGAATGACTTTAGCTTTGACGACGATGTCGCGACGGTTTACGGGTGTGATGTGTTCTCCTTCGACCCCTACACGTATGGCTCATCACCCAAGCAGCCTGACCACGTGACGTTCTTCAGGAAGGGGATTGGTGAAACAACACATGGAAACATTTACACTCTCTCCGACCTCAAGAAAATGCTCAACCACACCGAGGCCGTGATCGATGTTCTAAAAATAGACATTGAAGAAAACGAGTGGGCCGCCCTAAGAAACCTTATAAAAGAAAGACAACTCATCAACGTACGACAACTCTTCATTGAGTACCATCACTTGTTCTATGCCAAGGATGAGACCAGAGAGACATTTCTTTCTAGGCTGGCACAACTCCGAGCTGTGCAGGAACTGGGCTTTCTCATCTTCTACACCCACAAATACTATTTCAATACGTGTACTCGGAAATCAGTAGCCTTCCCCGTTGTCAGAACGTCCTGCTATGAGGTACACTATGTCAATGTGAACTTTATGAGGGAAACTTAAGGAACTGGCACGACTCAGGTGCATTGTAATGTACCAGCTTTCATTGTTTCTTCAACGCGTGTTTAACAGACAATGCGGCCTTAGATATTAAGAAAGGTGTTCCTGGGGTGAGCGGTGGTCTAATAGGTAGCGCGTCGGATATAGCCGCTGCGGTACTCAACGGCCGTCACCAATGCCATGGCGATGAAGCGTGGGTTCGAGCCCAGGTCGAGCTCGTGATGTGTGATACCGGTTTTTCCTGGCTGCCGGGTTGCTCTTAGGGGGTTTCTCTCCGGGTTATCCGGCTTTCCAAAAAAAAGTAAAAAAATAAAAATAAAAAGATAGGTATTGGGTGGCGCTGCACCAAGGCGACGCGCTTTCCCCGGGGGAAGCAGCCCGAATTTCCCGAAAGAGATGATAAAGTAGTTTTTTAAAAAAAAAATTAAAATTAAAAAACTCGGCTTTTACTAACAGTGGAACAAGTCATGCGGGTGAGCGGTGGTCTAATAGGTAGCGCGTCGGATTTAGCCGCTGCGCTACCTATTAGCGCTCGAACTCACGCTTCATCGCCATGACATTGGTGACGGCCGTTCAAGCTCACTGATATGTGATACCGGTTCTTCCTGGCTGCCGGGCTGCTCATCGGGGGTTTCTCTCCAGGTTATCCGGCTTTCCTCCCCCAGCAAAATTGTTAACAATATAGGATAGGTATTGGGTGCCGCTGCACCGCGGCGACGCGCTTACCCTGGGGGAGGCAGGCCGAATTTCCCGAAAGGGATAATAAAGTAGTTAAAAAAAAAGAGTAAGTTTGACTCGCGGTTAATAACAATGGAGACTTCTTACGAAATTACAATACTAGTTGTTCTCATTTGGCGTTTAAAATCGAGTGTACGAGGACTGCATGTGACGTCATTATGGATGTAGTTTATGACGTAACGCACGCTTCTTATGTAAATTTACTTTCAGTGTTTCAGTTTTATTTGTTCACATCTTGTTTTTTGTTTTGTTTTGTTTTGTTTTCGGCGTTACATGTTGCACATTCGTCAAATTCACAAAAGTAACAGTAACTGATAAGTTTATGCAGCGACATTTTATGCTCGAAAAAGAAACTCGTTCAGTGTTCAAGAAAACTGCATCTCATAACTGCAGTGCTTTGTGCAGTCTCCTTGGAGCTTTAAAATAACCTTTTATGTATTTACTGTATGTTACAACAACAACAACAAAATTATAACAGTTATACACAGAACTCAGATGGAAGTAAAGATATTGCCGTTTGGTACCGTGTGGAGTACTCATTCACAAACCTTCGCCGTACAGGGTGCGTGCAGGTGCACCCATGCTTTCACTTAAATTAATGTATCTCCGTCAATTTTTATCTCCCGTGTTTGAAATTTTATGACTTTGTTAATAAAGGTTTTGACCATGTTTCCACCAAAAATGGTGTGTGTTTGTTTGTAAACAACGGAGCAAATAAACAATAAAAACATTGTATAATGCTTGTGGGGTTATGGGTGAGTGAGTGAGTGAGTTTTTAGGGCTTAAAGCCGCGCAAGCCTTGTGGGGTTATGGATTCCATCTTTGACACATACCTCGCATACACCGCAGGTTTTATCAGACACGTATGCACTATACAGCGACAGGTGTTGTTTTCGAAAACCACTTCTGTAATATCAGACCTGCATGTCAATACTATCAGCATGATCGTGAAGTGGTAGGGATCTGATATGGACGCAGAGACAAGACTGGACAATATACTTGCAAAACATATATACTTATATAGGTAAGTTATACATAAAGATAAGCTAATTCTAAGATGAACACAAATGAACAAAACTAGGAATAGTTAACAAACAAAAGACCCCCAAACACACACACACACACACACACACACACACACACACACACACACACACACACACAAGTGCAACCTACCAAAAAAAAAACAAGCAAACAAAAAAAAACCCAAACAAACAAAAACAACAACAACAACAAACACTGAATCCACAAAATAGTATACATAAATACACATATTCGCACACACACTGTCATGGATGGAGTCAGGTTACATGAACATCTTGGCATACATAATTTTGAACATTTACACATGATTCTTGCATTATTATGCGCTTTGCTAACTACATAGGGGAGATAACTGTGTTGATTTCCTGTATGTGTCCCAAGAGTGGTTATTTCCCCTCTCGGTTCAAGTCCTATCAGTGGTGCTCATTTCACCCACTTACATACACATACACATACACATTATTTTGTCATACACATACACATACACCCATGGTCGGTCCTGTTGATAAGACTAGTGGTGTGGAGGTGGTGTTGATAAGACTAGTGGTGTGGAGGTGCTGTTGATAAGACTAGTGGTGTGGAGGTGCTGTTGATAAGACTAGTGGTGTGGAGGTGCTGTTGATAAGACTAGTGGTGTGGAGGTGCTGTTGATAAGACTAGTGGTGTGGAGGTGCTGTTGATAAGACTAGTGGTGTGGAGGTCCTGTTGATAAGACTAGTGGTGTGGAGGTCCTGTTGATAAGACTAGTGGTGTGGAGGTCCTGTTGATAAGACTAGTGGTGTGGAGGTGCTGTTGATAAGACTAGTGGTGTGGAGGTGCTGTTGATAAGACTAGTGGTGTGGAGGTGCTGTTGATAAGACTAGTGGTGTGGAGGTGCTGTTTTTATCGGAGGAGTACAGCTATACATCTTCCAGTGTACAGTACTTTGGTACAAGTAAAAGGTTCGGGGAAATATGTTGTAATACTTGTCTCAGTAACGCCGCCTGTTCTAAAATTGTTCACAGCTTTGTCACATCACGACTGGATTTTTGTAATTCGGTGTTGATTGGTCTGCCGGCTGAACAGATAAACCGACTCCAAAGTGTGCAAAATAGCGCGGCACGGCTGATTTTGAAAAAGAAAAAATCCGACCATATCAGTCACACCCTTGCTGCGGCATTTTCACTGGCTGCCAGTGAAATTCCGCATTCAGTACAAAATCTGCGTTCTGGTATTTCGCTTTTTTGAAGGAACTCCTCCGGCCTATCTCTCAAATTCCCTTACAGTCCACCAAACAGCACGCGCTCTTCGTTCTTCATCTGAAAAACTATTGAATGTTCCCCGTCGAAACCTCAAAACTGTTGGCGAGCGCGCGTTTAGCTTTGCTGCCCCGTCACTCTGGAACGCACTACCTGCCGGCCTGAGAGACCAGTCGGACATAGATCGTTTTAAGTCTGACGAAAACCGGCATCTGTTCCGACCGGCTGGCTTTCGACTAAGCCCACTTACCTCCTCCTGATTCAGCTGCTCTGTGTGTGTGTGTGTGTGTGTGTGTGTGTGTGTGTGTGTGTGTGTGTGTGTGTGTGTGTGTGTGTGTGTTTTACCCACCTCGTAAAGACTCACTATAGACTACACACCCACATGATTGGGACCTGGAACTTCGTGAGGACTTATACACAAGTCCTCACGATGCGACGCCACCACTAGACGCGGACTACCCTTCTGTGTCATCTCTCAAATTATCGTTCAAGTCTTCACTATGTCGCCAGGTGTGATTTGTGCGTGTGTATCCCGCCTCGCGGATACACAAAGAGCGACTCGGCATACACACCGTAAGACTTTTGCTATTTTTAACCAACCAATCACATACTTCACATACGTCACTCTTTCCCGCCAAAACCGACTGCGTGGTTTTTATGTTGTTTCCATAGTAATGGAAACAACATCATATAGGACGGGCTAAATTTTCCACGTTCATGGGCAAGCATCTGTGGTACAAACGCACGTCACTGCCGATCTCCCGCAGAGACGATTATGCAAGTGTAACTCTGACAATGACGTAAGAAAACGTACGTCATCGATGCTGGCATGTATAGTGCGCCGAACGCACTTCTCCTCCTCAGTGAGTGCCGTCTGTGTGGATGTGTGTGTGTGTGTGTGTGTGTGTGTGTGTGAATTGTGTCCGGGCCCGTTTCTTCGAAAATACTTAACCGAATGGCTTCAAATTTGGGGTATCCAAATATATCAAAATGTTACATTAGACGACCCAAGCGTGTGATGATTGCTTAAGTGATTTGGGAGTTATCGCCCTTTTGAGACAAGTTGGTTGTCTTTCGTTTACAGGCGTAATATTTATTTAAATCACTAAATTGTTTGGCAGTAGATAGCTTGAATACGGACTCTAAAAGAGTCACGACTAGAAAATGGTCGCTCTTATAGTTTTCATGTAAACCGAGCCTGAGTTGACATTGCATGTGAACCCATGCCAGATGCCTATTTCTCCGAAAATACTGAACCGATCGATTTCAAATTTGGGGTTTCTAAATGAATCAAGATTGTTGAATAGAAGGCCCGATCCAGGTACGATTGCACACATGATTTGCGAGTTATCGCCCTTTTCAAAAAAGTGGCTTTCTGGCGTATAAAGGCGTAATATTTATCTAAACCACTCCATTTTTTGGACATAGATAGCATGAATACGGACTCTCAACTGAGTGAATTTTGGAGGTTGTCGCTTTTATACCTTTGGCGTAAGCCGTACCTGATGAAAGTGCTGGTGAACACACTTTAGATCTCAAAATCGCTCCTACTATACATAGATAATGAGCCTGGGGTGCCATAAAAAATATACAAAAAAAAAAAATAGAAAAAATCACTGCAGCCGTTATCGTCAGTTGACTCGAAAATTTGTACTCAAAGCACATTTCCTCTACACAAGCCACACGCCTCATAAACATCGCAGAAAAGGCACACGCGCACTGACGCAAAACTGTATCAGCGTCAGTTTGCCGACGTCCTGTTTGATTGACGTGTGGCTGGCATTTCTTGGGGGTGTGTCGTCACTTTTCGGAAGTTTTCTATTTGTAGACGGGGAAAGCGGGAGTTTCATTGATGTAGTGAGCTTTGTTTTTCCCACTGACTCTCACTCAATAGCATAGTAGACTGAGAGAACACCACATAGGTCTCAATGGAGCACATGCACAAACGCGACTCGCGCAAGTCTGTGTGTGTGTGTGCGTGCGTGCGTGAGTGCGTGCGCGCGCGTATGTCTGTGTGTGTTTGTGTGCGCGCGCGCGCAGCAGACATAACACATAGTGAAAAAACGTTCGCCGCGCAGACTTGTCTGTTAAACACATTGAGCCGGTATAAATTCGATCTTTACACTGCGCAGCAGCAACACTTCAATTTTCATGGGGCTGCTTTCATTGCAAGAATTGTATCCCAGTCAAAGTTATTACGTCAAATGTATTATGCGTCATCCCAATGAGGAAAAACGTCATAGATTTCAAAGAAAACAACTTGACGTCTCTCTTCCAAAACCAAGATTGGTCTGACAAGCCCGGTCAGTTGTTTCCATTCAGAGAGAGAGAGAGAGTGTAGTGTGTGTGTGTGTGTGTGTGTGTGTGTGTGTGTGTGTGTGTGTGTGTGTGTCCTCCCGAATACATGGCATTACAAAAGAACGACCGTGACGACAGCAGGTGATTAAATGGAAACAACATATTGGGCTGGTGGCCATCTTGTTTTTTTTTGTTGTTGTTGTTTTATCTGCCAATCACACGTGGCCGTGCAAAATACATGTACTTGCTGTCACAGATGGTAGGACTATAAGAGACGCAGCATGGCAGACAAAAGGTAAGGACCATTCTTTTGTTGATGTGATGATGATTGTGACCACGTGTTTCACGCTGTTTTTTATAAGACTGAATAAGTGAGTTTTTAGTTGTCTCCTGAAGGATAGGTATGGTCGCTTCCCGCAAAAAGTGACGCCGACAGCCCAATAGAATTAGAAGAGAGGAGAAGTCCAACCAAAGAATTTATTTCCTGATGGCAAATGAATAAAATTTCTGCTTGATGATTTTAGTTTGAGCGTTTTAGACGGACAGGTAATTGATGCTTGCACACTTATGGCACACAAAACAAGTGATCCGATTCTGCCATCTTCTGCGGCGCGCTCGCCTGATAGGTTTGGCGTTATCAGCATTGTGGTCATGCTTCAGTGGAGAGCGACGAGCTATTCTGGCCTCTGTGCGAGCAGTGTCGGCTCTGGCAACCAATGAGAGCATTTTAAAAAGCTGGTGTGTGTGTGTGTGTGTGTGTGTGTGTGTGCGTGCGTGCGTGCGTGTGTGTGTGTGTGTATGTGCGCGCGCGCGCGCGCACAATACAAGCTTAAATAAGCTGGCGGCCCAAAGTCATCTTGTCACTGCGTTGGTCTGCTGTAAATCGTCTCCATTGTTTTCATTGTCTGTGTCGGCGCCACGTTGTCCCAAGTAAACGTAAGATGAGCCATCTAACTTGGCGGTTGAATAAAACACCGAGTCCAATACACGCAACTGGCAGTCATTCTCGACTGAGCAATGATAAAGAGCGCCACCTGACGGATTTTTTATTTTGAATCTCATTAATTACACGGGACAGTAACGAGAAAGACATTCAGTGATTCATATTAAACTTGCTGGGTACCCAAACCATGCAGACCTTTACTAGAGGTCACCAGAAAGGCATTCTTATCAATGCATATAAGGCAAATGTTATGCCAAAAGTTGTATTTACAAAATTTTCACCCAGTCTCTATGACCTTTACCCCCAAGGTCAAGGTCACCAAAGTTGTAGACAAGAAATCTTCTCATACGAACATCGTTTGTGCTAATTTTGTTTTGCCTGGTGTTTGTGACTGCTTGTTCTTTTGCTTATTCTAACAGAGCGATGAAATAAAATGTTTGGGAGTAAACAGACGAACCGATGACCTTGACCCTGTAAACATGTTTGCCGTGTGAGTAACATACGTCATAACACTTGAAATGAATTCAGCCACTTACTACTGTAGACTTGACGTTGTGTTCTACATACTTTCCATCACACTTTGCAAGTGATGTATGCCAGTAATTTTCATTCGTAAATTTGAGAATGTCCCCCAAAAAAAGGCAAAAATAACGGCGTTTGTTCCCAAGGAAGAACACGTTGAAAATAAAAGAGATTTCACAGATTTACTTTTGTGTCTGTTGTTTTTTATTTGCATTCGCGTAATATTATTTTACTGGAAGTTTCATATTAAGTTTGTCTAATTTCTGTACCTGTACCTCAAAACAAAAATTAATGAAAATGTCCGACAATTTCTGAGTGCGTTTGAATTTGAGGCAAAAAGGTATACTTAACATAGTATTTTAGGGATGCTGGACTATTTCTCTAAAGCATGATGTGCGTCTGCACATGATCTGTCGAGCGTAGCAGCTGCAGCAGCGTAATATGTTAGCCCGATCCCCATCAGTAAGAGAATTGGCGTCTATATGGAAAAAGGAAGATTTGATAACCGAGAGTCGCTACAGGCAAATCTGTTGTCATTTCGTTGGACTACCGCAGGGTGTTTGGCCTAACATATCCAGTAGTCAAACTTGAAGTGTGTGTGCACAATACCTGCTGCAGCGGCGTCATTTGTAATCTTTGCTGTGTACTGTCAATGTTTTACAATATGGATTCCCCTCATTACCACTCACAGCCAAAGGGACATAGTGGATGAGTTAGTAACACGTAAGTGCCAAGCCTCTCCTCTCAAAGTTGGTAAATAACCAAAAAAAAAACGCTGTGTACACTGTGGCCGTCATATCTGGCTACTTGGTAAGTGACTCCCGTACTAGTTAATGCTCTGTTTAATTAGAAAAAGGTGTTTTATTTTAAGTCACCTATTTCAAGCATTGAAGAGTTCGTGAAATTTGATGTGGGATGCACGTTTACCTTCATCTGGAATCACTCTACTTTTTCCAATATGTAAAACAACGACAAGTTAAAATTGGTGGCTGCTAGCAGCAAAATATAAACCTACCCCCCACGCAGCATGTAATGAAGGAAATGGAAAAAAAATGGGTAAAAATAATGACCGCTGTAAAAAAGACGTGCTTGTTTATATTCACGGATCTTTCTTCATACGACTAGTCATTGTTTTTTCCACTAAGACAAATGTATAAAAAGAAATTGAATCAAGTGTAGCAATTATGGCAGGCTCTTTGGTAAGCACCGCTTTCAGCTCATATAGGGAACTGATAGCTTCAATTAACGGCCGCCTATAAGCAATGAATCTCTCAAACAAGTTCAGGGAGATAATTCTGAAACACCGAGCATGTGCCCGAATATTTGCATCATATTATACTTGTTTTCGCGGATACACCTTATCACAGCAACCAATCAAGTGTCCCTACTCCCATCATTACGCATATTCAGCCATTATTAAACAGATTGCACTTTCGATGGCTGTTCGTGACAAAAGTACAATAGCGATTTCAATGAACTTATGATATGACACATCTGGGATACTATTCTTGAGTGTGCACTGCTCTTTGAGAAAAACCGTTCACCACTCACAACGCAGCAACTACTTTAATAAGTACACCCCCAAAATATCGCTACCGAAAAAAGTGCTCACTTGGATATCATATTTCATACGTACCTGCACATGCGGTGGCAAGGGAACGTCACAACACCAAAGAAGCGTTTTCTGACTGAACTGTTCAATGTTCGTAAATGTTTTCCGCGATACATGTCAACTGCAGTGACCTGATAAGTGCACAAGCATGAAATACAGCCGTTTTACAGGGTCCTTTGAATCAACGGTCAAACTAATTGCCACAATTATCCAGGAAGCATCATTCTGATTGGGGTAAAATTTCAGTTTGTCAACAATGCATGTCTTGTCTAACAGTAACCGTATTTAGACTGGAGTTCTGCGCATTTCTGTACCCGCAAACACGCATACTTTGTGCACACCCTCAAAAGCCCATTTATAGGGCTCATATAGTGAAAATGGCAAGATAAACGGTCGTTTTTAACGGTGACGCGGACAGAGGTCTGTTCTCCAACTGCCTCCCAGGCATGTTGTCTTCATTGGCAACTAAGGAATTTTCCTTCCTACCTCTGTCTATAAAAATAAAAAGTTAGGATCAATTCTTTTCTACCTTCCGCTATATTAAAAGCCTAATTAGACTAGCCTGTAGGCTATAGCGGAAGAAGCTGGTGAAACTGTATAGAACAAATTGCAAAAGTTGCAAAAAAAACCCAAATGCAATCGGTCGAGGAGGGACAAAAGATTAGTTCTTCTAAAAAGTAGGAAAAAGTAGATAATTTCTGAGTTGCTGATCATCAAAATAGTATTCTCAGTATCTATTCATCTAAAGCATCCTCTAGGCAATGCATTTTTAGGACCAAGTCACCTGGAGTCAAGGCCCCATGGGCTCGCCTTCACGTGACGGGGCTGATTTCGCCAAGCTTGCCCACCCCTTTTGCTCTTTCTTCACTCTTATTTCTGCCTCCCTCGGTCCATTCACCTGTCTTTTGTTCTCTTAAAATCTCCTCCGGGGGGAGGTCAGTAAGCGGGTGTCTGCTGACCCTTGGTCCAGTGAGACATCTGAGGCTCGTTTCTGAAGGCCGACTTCACTGGATTCCCCCCACCTGGTCTTCAGCCTGGCGGGCTTTGTTCGCAGTGCCCTGCTGGTGCTGCTGAACACCTGTCATGTTGAAGACCTTCACAACGCACCCCTCTCTGGTGCGTTGTTTTCCCAAACCGCCTCACGGCGGGGAGGTTCCGTGTTGGAGCGGTCTGTTCTCCAACTGCCTCCCAAGCATGTTGTCTTCATTGGCAACTAAGGAATTTTCCTTCCTACCTCTGTCTATCCCTCACCAGTCCATTCACCTGTATCTTTCTCTTTAAAACCTCCCGAATTTCGACGCTCTGTCCTTCCTCTCTTCTCTCAGCTGATTTCTAAGTTCGGCCCTTTCATCTATATTTCTTCTTTTTAACTCCTCACTCACGTCTGCACTACCAGTGGCTAGGAATAAGTGATGTTGGGCATATGCTGCGAACTGGTTTATTGCGCCTAGGAGATGATAAGTTGCAAGATTTGCTGTATATGCGCTTAGTATTTATCTTTGTTTTACCTAGTTGTAATTGTCATTTGTTTTCTACGCTTTTTTGTAACCGGGAGTTCGAGAAATTAGCATGAAGGTGCAGCGTCTCCTGCATGTCCTAGGTTTCTATTGCCCCGTAGACCAGTTTGCATCCTTTGTCCACCGTTACATTTTTGTTTTGTTTTTTCATGTAGTGCAGGCACACCCAGCCGCGAATTAGTCTTTGTGGCTTGCGCGGCTTTAAGCCCTAAAAACTCACTCACTCACTCACTCACCTGGAGTCAAAGTCAAAAGGGCACATGCATTTCATACAATCTACATGTGCTTACAATCATGCATGAATAATTTCATGTATACAATAACTTTTCACTATGTTATCAAAAGGAATGTAAGTTATCGTCAATTATGATGTAGTCTTATTGATATGGTGAATGCAAGTCCTCTATACGATTCAAATCCTAAAGACTCCTAGTGAGACAAGTGTGCAGTCATGCTAAAACTCACATTAGTAATAATGAGGACTTACACAGGTCCTAGTGAGGCAGGTGTGCAATCATGCCAATACTCACATTACTATTTAGTAATAATGAGGACTTACACAGGTCCTAGTGAGGCAGGTGTGCAATCATGCCAATACTCACATTACTATTTAGTAATAATGAGGACTTACACAGGTCCTAGTGAGGCAGGTGTGCAATCATGCTCATACTCACACTAGTACCGGGTAATAATGAAAACTCGCACAAGTCCTAGTGAAGCAGGTGTGTGATCATGCTAATACCCACACCAGTAACAATAAGGACTTACTCAAGTCTTCAGGAGGAGGATGCAGTTTCTAATTATACACGGTGTGTGATCATGCTAATACCCACACCAGTAACAATAAGGACTTACTCAAGTCTTCAGAAGGAGGATGCAGTTTCTAATTATACACGGTGTGTGATCATGCTAATACACACACCAGTAACAATAAGGACTTACTCAAGTCTTCAGGAGGAGGATGCAGTTTCTAATTATACACTGAGGACCCTCTTAACATCGTCTTTGTGCAAAAGGCTGGATGCAACAACAGTTGTCAACTTGAACAGGTGTTGTGGATATTAAAACAATGCAAGTTAGCTCTCCGCGTCTATAATAATCATTTACAGTCATTACTCGTTTACTGTTGGTGTATTTATCTAAAATGAGTGCAAGTTCTCTCTAGGTTTCATGTCTCAGTGAGGCAGGTGTGCGATCATGCTAGACCTTGTAATAGTGAGGACTAACACAGGTCCTCAGGAGGAGGGTCTTGTCAGATACACAAAGTAGGTCCTCAGTAGGTAGTCTTCACAGTGCATGTACAAAGTCATATTACGTACTCACGTACTCAGCAATGCAATCCTATTAACGGGGTTTCCAACCGACAATCGTCATACCGAAGGCAACTTCATCTCACTCCACCGGCCATTTCCTCGAAAAAGCGGTATTTTCCTATAGTCCTCACGATGATGATGGAAGTTCAACGTCCTCGTCATGTAGGTTAAACAAGTGTGTGTGTGTGTGTTACAGAGCGAGCAGAAGAACCTTGCCGGCGCTTTGTCCAGAGACAATCTGTGAAGTCTCTCCCTCAGGGCGGTGAACGCAGACCCTTCCCAACACCAGGCTGTCGCCGGGGAAAAGGCAAAACGTTGCAAAAGGAAAATGAATCCTAACGACCAAACCCGGCAGAGCGCCAGGTACAGACAGTAGGAATATCAATCCTAATGGCCAAACCCATTAGAGCGGCAGGTACAGACAGTATGTGGTTCTCTCTCTCTCTCTCTCTCTCTCTCTCTCTCTTTGTGAACACGTACTTGCTTCTTGTTGATACACTTTAAGTTGTTTTCTTTTTCTTTTCTTTAATTCCAGAGCAGACGATGGAGCTGTAAGGTGAAGACACACAAGTGATGATCATCATGCTTAGCTATTCTGCTCAGTTATAACACACACACACACACACACACTGACACACACACACACACACACACACACACACACACACACACACACACACACACACACATGATTACGTGCCTACTGCTCGTCCTGCGAACTAAACGCCTACAGGAATAAATCCAACCAATGGAAACTGCAATGTCAATTGTGTATGTGTCACTGTGTGTGTGCGTGCGTGCGTGTGTGTGTGTATGTGTGTGTGTGTGTGTGTGCGTGTGTGTGTGTGTGTGTGTGTGTGTGTGTGTGTGTGTGTGTGTGTGTGTGTGTGTTAGACAATACGTGACGCTAACTCCTTTCCCAAATCTTCGGGACGATCTCACCATTATAGCCTGCCCGCCCCTCTCAGCATCACTCACCCCCCACTTCCATCCCTCAGTCCGCCCCCCTCCCTCCTCCCCCCTTCCCCTCACACACACACACGTGTGACCATAAGTCATTGGTATGATTCGTGTAAGACCGCAATATGCGCACACAGGGATTAAGCAATCTATTCTGAGCCTCACAAACAGTTTACGTCGAAACTCGGTCCGCCCAAGTCATATGTTTCACCCAAAAGCGCATAACTAAGAGCCAGCCACATTCCATAGTGTCGGCGGGGATAGAACCCTCCTGAGTCTGTGGAATTTTTTTTCCCGGAGCGCGAATGCGTTCGAGTGTGACTTTTTCTAGTCAATGTTCAACTGGACAAAAAAAGATGTTTATCTGTATTTATTGATATTGGAAAGCCCCGGGACAGTCACGGACACCCCAGTGGCTCAACCAAAGAAAGGGCGTGCTCAGCTCTTAATTATATGTCTCTTTGTCGTATCAATATCGCTTTAGTGAGGGGCAGTGGTGTGCAGGCAAGCGTGACCGGGTTTTGCGCAGTTTTAATTATTTTCCAATACAACCAGGCACTACAAAACTCGCCTGCTCAGTCTTGACGCGTATTTTTGAGTGGTACACTTGGTGCGTGCTTTGAGCGTCGTAACAGAGACATCAGACCCTCCTGGGCCCTTAAGAATAAGTTTGGTCGAGCAAAGAGGTCAGATCTCAAGACAACCTGCATGATGGTCGCTGCCAGACTGTTCCTGTTGTGTCTACTTCTTGTCGCTTGTCTTCAACTGGTGAGATGTTTGTTGTGTGTTTTCTCTTGATTCTCGATTTCGGTTCTTTGTTTTTGCTTTGCTTTCCTTTCCTTTGCTTTGCTTTTTCTTTGCTTTGTTTTGTTTTTGCTTTGCTTTGCTTTGCTGTGTTTTTGCTTTGCTTTGCTTAGCTTTGTTTTTGCTTTGTTTTTGCTTTGTTTTTGCTTTGCTTTGCTTTGCCTTGCTTCGTTTTTGCTTTACTTTGCTTTGCTTTGCCTAGCGTTGCTTTGCTTTTGCTTTGATTTGCTTTGCTTTGCTTTGCGTTGTTTTAGCTTCTTTTCTTTTTTTTCTTTTTTTTTTTCTTTTTTTTTTGGGGGGGGGGGGGGGTGGGGGGCTTCACTTTGCTTTGGGTTGCGTTGCGTTGTTTTGCTTTGCTTTGCGGCGCTTTGCTTTGCGGCGCGTTGCTTTGCGGCGCGTTGCTTTGCTTTGCTTTCGCTTTTGCTTTGCTTTGCCTGGTTTTGGCTTTGGCTTTGCCTTGCTTTGCCTTGCTTTGCTTTGCTTTGCTTCGCTTGATTCACGTTGCTTTGCTTCTTCCTTGCTTTTGTTTAGGTTTGTTTTGCTTTGCTTGGTTTTGGCATCACTTTCTTGTCTTTTTTTTCTGGTTTTTGGTAATGGTGATAGTGTTGATGATGTGTACGTGTCCTTTTGTTTGGCTTAGTTTGTCCAGAATTTGTTTTACTATTATTGTGTTTTCACTTGCTCTGTGTGTGTGTGTGTGTGTGTGTGTGTGTGTGTGTGTGTGTGTGTGTGTGTGTGTGTGTGTGTGTGTGTGTGTGAAAGAGCGAGCAGAAAAGAAGGAAACGCCAAGCTGACTCCAGTGAAAGTGAATCCAGTTCAAGTGACTCCAGCAGTCAAGAAGCGTCCTCCCCGTCCTCGCCGGATCCTGCCAAAAGAGCCCTGAATTCTCGTGCCTGGAAGAACCTGATCAAGAAACGGGATGTAGAAACCAACTGGCGAAAGCAACGTGCTGCTGATGCTGAAGACCCGTAGTTCTGCACGAGCAGACGGTATGTGTTGTAAGTGGCATCGTTCCTCTCTCTCTCTCTCTCTCTCTCTCTCTAGGGTAGCCGGGGTGGCAGAATGGTAGAGCGTTGGACTTTCAATGCTCGGGTCGTGAGTTCGAATCCCGGCTGGGGCCAAATGTTTGTGCTGGCCTTTTTCTCGTTGCCACGTATTTGGTATCATCCGTATGTGGTGGAAAAGGACGTTAAACTCCCAAACACTCACCCCGCCCACCCGCTTTTACTTCATGTGGTGTTTTGTTTGTTTCTTGTTTTGTGTTTTATTTGTGTTGTTGTTGTTTGTTTGTTTGTTTGTTTGTTTTCAGTTGTTTGTTTGTTCGTTGGCTGGCTCATTCTCTGTCTCCAAGTCTTCTTAGTCTTCTTCTCATTTTTTTTTTCAGAGAAAATGATGGAGATTTGAGGAGGTCCAAAGATACACAAGTGATGATTCATCATTCTGCCCTCTCACGCAGAGCTTGAACACACACACACACACACACACACACACACACACACACACACACACACACACACACACACACACACACACACACACTTGCTCCATCTCACATCACATAACCTCAATGTTCGCCAGTAGGCAAATGGCAACGCGTAATATCTGTCATGCATAACTGTTTGTCTGCGACTTACATGAAGGAGTAACCACAAAACACAAACACGAATAAAGCAACTTCATTAAAAATGCAAATTGTGTGCGTGTATTCTCTCTCTCTCTCTCTCTCTCTCTCTCTCTCTCTCTCTCTCTCTCTCTGTGTGTGTGTGTGTGTGTGTGTGTGTGTGTGTGTGTGTGTGTGTGTGTGTGTGTGTGTGTGTGTGTGTGTGATTTCTAACCCAGAGTGAGAATTCCAGGCTGGCACTGTCCAAATTGCCCTAACATCTACGCGTTCAGACAAACTTTCATCAAGTTTATTCAAAGAACTTTGTACAAAAAAAATAATCACTTGAAATATAGCGCGAATTTCAAGCAGGTAATATTATTCGTGC
Source organism: Batillaria attramentaria (assembly GCA_018292915.2). NCBI lineage: Eukaryota > Metazoa > Mollusca > Gastropoda > Batillariidae > Batillaria > Batillaria attramentaria. Next base: position 838,918 of record JACVVK020000239.1, read on the forward strand.
ATCAAAGGTGCCAAGATTAATAACATTGCGTTGTTCGAGTTGTTGATACAGATTCTTTCTTGTTGGTCAATGACGAAACTTCTCGTGTTCGGGTCAAAGTGGAGATAATTTTTTCTAGTGTGCTGGTCATGTGCTTGGCCGGTTATACTGGTATGAAGAATTTTTTTTCCGGCGTTGCTGTTACAAAGAAAGTGTTTGGCGTTTCTGTTATGGAAAAGTGTTTTTTTTTTTTTTTGGCGTTATTGCAACAAAGGAAATTGTTTGGCGTTACTGTTACGGAGGAAATTTCTGGCCTTACTGCCATACAGAACGTTTTGACATTACTGTTACGGAGGAAGCATTTGGTGTGGTGGTCTCAGAGGAAGTATTTAGTGTGGTGGTCTCAGAGGAAGTATTTGGTGTGGTGGTCTTAGAGGAAGTATTTGAAGTGGTGGTCTCAGAGGAAGTATTTGGAGTGGTGGTCTTAGAGGAAGTACTTGGAGTGGTGATCTCAGAGGAAGTGTTTATTGTGGTGGTCTCAGAGGAAGTATTTGGAGTGGTGGTCTCAAAGGAAGTGTTTGACGTTTTGGTCACCGAGGAAGTCATTTGTGTGGTGTTTTCAGAGGAAGTATTTAGTGTGGTGGTCTCAGAGGAAGTATTTTGTGTGTTGGTCACGGAGGTACTATTCGGTGTGGTGGTCTCTGAGGAAGTATTTTGTATGGTGGTCTCAAAGGAAGTGTTTGAAGTATCGGTCGCAGAGGAAGTATTCGGATTTATGGTCTCAGAGGAAGTGTTTGGTATCGTAGTCTCAAAGGACGTATCTGGTGCTGTGGTGTCAGAGGAAGTATTTGTTGTGGTGGTCACATAGGAAGCATTGGGAGTGTTGGTCTCTGAAGGAGTGTTTAGTGTGGTGGCCACAAAGGAAGAATTTGGTATGGTGGTCTCAGAGGAAATGTTAGTCACAGAGGAAGTATTTAGTGCTGGGGTCACAGAAGAAGTATCTGGTCTGGTGGTCTCAGAGGAAGTGTTTAGAGTGTATGTCACAGAGGAAGTATTTAGTGCTGGGGTCACAAAGGAAGTATTTGGTGTTGTGGTCATAGAGGAAGTAGTCGGTGCAATGTTAACAGACGATCTGTTTGGTGTGCTGGTCTCAAAGGAAATATTTGTGCAACTGTCCGTGTCAATATGTAGTTCAATGTCACTGGCTCCGCATACCACATTACGGTCGACCTTGAACTTGCCAAGTTTACCGCCTCTAACTGAGTCTATGACGGTTTTGATAATCTTGGTTTTTACGTCAGCGAATGATGTTCCTGAGTCGTCTTCGCTTGACTTTCGCCGAAGAGTGTAGATCACCACAACACTTCCGTTTCTGACCCAATACAAACAGGAAAGTTTCATGTCGTTGCTGTTGCATCTCTCTCTCTCTCTCTCTCTCTCTCTCTCTCTCTCTCACCCCCATCCCCACCCCCGTCTTTTCTTATATTGCAACGGCAGATTGAATAGTAACCATTGTATGGCTAAATCTTTTCCGTTGAAAAACAAAGTTTCTCTCTCTCTCTCTCCCCCCCCCCCCCCCCGGTACTTCTTTTCTTTTGTTGCAACGGCAGATTGAATTGTAACCATTGTATGGCTAAATCTTTTCCGTTGAAAAACAAAGTTCTCTCTCTCTCTCTCTCTCTCTCTCTCTCTCTCTCTCTCTCTCTCTCTCTCTCTCTCTCTCTCTCAGAATCTCCCTGACAGTGGTAATAGGACGGACAGACATCAGTCAATCCATCAATCAACCAGTCAATATAAGCAGTACTTACCGAAACTCGGACACCTTACAGTCAAGCTCATGTTTGCTGAAGGTGCTATCATGAGTCCTCAGTGTTTTGATCAACTGTAACATCAACAGTGTCCACGTGAGTGAAATTGAAATCATAACAGAAAAGTAAAGAAAACAAACTTACCGATAAGTAGATCAAGATAGATATACATAGATATACATAGATATAGATAGCTCATCCGTGCCTCTCACCATACCCCCCCCCCCCTCCCTACCCGGTCCCTGCTCCCTCCCCCTTCACCCCGCCACACACCTCCGTACAAAAGTCCCGTTCCAAGTCCTTGAAGGCCTGACTACTGTGATCGGCAAGATCCTCTGTGAAAGTGACGCTCTGCAGGCGAACCAGGGACTGGAACTCTAGGGGGAAAATGGTCGTTAGGAACGATAACTCTGTTCGGTTGGATAGGTCTGTAGCTTTTCCCATGTAAAAGGGTCGGATGGATAATTATACTGTGTATCTGTTGTACTGAAAGGCTGGATACCTAATACTTATATGTGTAGTTGTCCAGAGCATCATGTTGTTCAGTGTTGCTGTTGTGAAAGGTGCGTTCTCCAGCAATAAGTATTCGTCCGAAACTTCTGAAAGGCATAGACTTTTAAATTTTCACTTCATTTGCTGTTGTTCTGTTTCTCCATATAACCATTGTTAATGTTGTTATCGGTTTGTTTGTTTGTTTGTTTGTTTGTTACCCTCAGGAGCCGGTGTGTCCGATGTGTTCACTGTAAACAAAAATAAAGCACACTTGTCATGGATTAAAAACATTTTAACTTTCTCATGTTCACAACGCATGACTGCAGATGTCCTAGTTATGGTATCGCCAAATTTCTGTTTTTATTCTCACTCGGTCATGATATGGTAAAGTGCGGAACTATATATACATCGCTTGAAAAACGGGTTTTTACCCGTCAAAGGGAAGCAAACCGTCTAACAGAACATTATGGGCGAAAAACAAAACAACTGTGAACAAGTGCGAGTAAGTCTCCATTAAAACGCAAACTGATCGTATAAATAAGACCATTAGAGATCAGTCGGTCTCTGTTTGTGACTACTGTGACGGGAAACTAAGGGTTTGATAGTTACGCTCACTTGGTATAGTTCGCCCATTAGGGGGTACAAATGTATACTAGTCATGCGCAGGAGGGGCAAATAAACTCCAGTCGTCTACTAACGGGGGCGACTGTATCCCCGCAACGCGAGAGGGGGTGCAAATGTACTCCGGAGTCTGGCGAGGTGAAGTCACGTGGCCGCTGACTTCGTTCTACGACTTGAATATCGATGGAATTAACTGGTATACATTTGCACCCCGTAACGGGCGAACTATACGAACTGAGCGATAGTTACAGAAGACGTGTCTCTGCGGCTGTGTGATATACTATACATATGTTTCGTTTAAAGATGTGACAGCTACCGTTACTAGGTTTCTTGTAGAGAGTATCCCGGCTGCAGCCAAATATTTGTGCTGGCTTTTTCATCGTTGCCCCGTCTTTGATATCACCCGTATGTGGTGGAAAAGGTCGTTAAAGCCCGAAACACCCACCCTCATATAGAGAGGCTTCAATTTTGGAACAGTTACGCTTGCCACCGCGTCTGTGCGCTCGAAATAGTCTATATCTTAGACATTGTTAGAGATCCGAATGCCAACACACTGGCGTTTGATGGCCGTGCAAAAGTGGGAAACTGAGTGACAAGATCGAGTATGGTAAGCACACTGTCACCAGCTACAGCGTTCTGGCTTCGGTCAGCAGGGCCCGTATGTAAAACTCGAGGTTAATGTAACCCACGGCTACGGGTCTAACCCAGACTAGGACAAAAGAAACCCCAAAACAAAACTAAATAAAAGAAAAGGAAGAGAAGAAAGAAAGACAAAAATCCTCCTATAACGGTTTAGGCACCTTGCTGGAATGAACCCGCTTCCTGATTTAAAAAAAAAAAAAAAAAATTAATTCTAGAGCTAGTTTAGTTCGAGGTTAGACTCTAACAAAAAACAAACAAACAAAAAAAAAAACAGAAAATTTAACCCTAGAGCTAGTTTAGTTCGAGGTTAGACTCTAACCCGGGGCTAAACTCCATAACCCCGACTTTTACATGCGGGCCCAGAACAGAAGTCTGTCCATGCAAGGGGAGCCGGGGTGGCCGAATGGTAGAGCGTTGGACTTCTAATGCTCGGATCGTGAGTTCGATCCCGGCCGGGGCCAAACGTTTGTGCTGGCTTTTTCATCGTTGCCCCGTGTTTGATATCACCCTATGTGGTGGAAAAGGACGTTAAACCCCCAAACACCCAACCACCCTGTCTGTGCATGTATATGTGCATGTGTGGTTGTGGTGAGAAACAGTTCACAATGATCTGTAAGCCTAAAAGTCTTAAAACTAACGCCTTTAAAAAATGGCGGAGACATTTGTAAGTCAACTGAACATACAATCGTACAGGTTAAATTTCGCAAATACGACAGCCGGGGCGACTACTCACGGAGAACAGTAACGACAACTCCGGCAGCAATGAAGCCCAGCAGTGCTATGACGCAACAGATGAAAAACAATCGCTGCGTCGACTTCCCGTCATCAGAGTCACGTGACATGCCGACGCCCCTGTTCTTCCCTTTCTCGTCAACAACAATCACTCTTTGGGCAGAATGTCCGTCTGTGCGTGTAGTCAAAACAACAGGTGTGGTATGTCGCAGTTAAAGTGCTGGAGAAAAGCTAAAGCAGAAAATGTTAAAAGCATTTACCAGTGACGACCACTATTTAGGCGGTTTTCAAAGTGCAGACCAATCAAGATGGAGACACTGCGGTAGATCTCGTGTTTTCGCGTTTTGGTCTGCTTCTTCCAGATTTCTCGTACAGGATGATGTGTAAAAGTGATATTATATTACATGCTACAGTGTCCATTATTATGAGGAAATATGGTTCACTCTCTCTTCAGAGCTGCTGCCAAATGAAAGTCTCAGATAGTATGCGAAAAACAACAACAACAACAACAAAACAGCGACATCATCCGACACACAACTAGATACACAATTACGAGTATAAGACTGAACGCAAGACATAACGTCGAATGTTCTGGGCAAAGAAACGAAAAAAAAAAAAAAACCCACTTTCAGATACTGACGTCGTTTTCTTGTTCATACCCTTGATCAGAACTGTGAGTTTTCTTGTCTCACGCAAGGTGGCGCTGACTAGTATAATTAATGAGGGCGTCACTTTCCCACTTCTTCTGTGGCCAAAAAGTGATAGTTCATGAAAACTTTTCACAGTATAGTCGTAGAGACGCAGTGTCCGCGGCCTGAGAACCATTCACAGTTGTAGAGTCTTCACGTGTTATGTTTCGCCTGTGACTGAATCTGGTCATCAGTTTACATTCTACTGTCTAGGAAACCAAGGTAGATTTTTTTCACCGTCGATAGACACCTCAAGCATAATTATGATGATGACGATGATGATGATGATGATAGAGACTTGATATAGCGCACGGCTCCACCCTGAGTACTCACGGCGCTTAAAGAGAGGTTTTGAAAAGAGAGATAGTGAGAAAAAAGTGCAGATGATTACTGGGGTGAAGCACGGAAGAGATGAGTCTTCAGGCGCTTCCGGAATGCGGTGATGCTGACTGCCTCCTTCACTGTCTCAGGACTAAAGAGAGTTGATACACACACATCCAATCGCCCACACCTGCTAGACGCACGATTTCACGTACAGTCATCTGACCATCTATGACAGAGGAACTGTCTCTGTGTGTGTGTGTGTGTGTGTGTGTGTGTGTGTGTGTGTGTGTGTGTGTGTGTGTGTGTGTGTGTGTGTGTGTGTGCTTGGAGTGTCTGTCTGGGGTGTACGGCAAGCGGAAGCAGTCATAACTACCGACATGGTACGCGCACTATTTATTTAGTACGCATGCTAAGTCGACGAATCCCAAGGCTCCATTCCAACCACGTGACAATTCGTACTCGTACTATTTGGAAATAGTACGTGTACTCAGTGGCTGCCTCTGCTTTCCATACTATCTGCGTGTATAGTTAGTCAGATCTTTGTGCCAGCATAGTACACACATTCTGATCGATTCAAATATATCCAAATGACAGCGTTCAGACCAAAATGAGAGAGCCAGCGTTATTGCGTACTGCACAATTCACGTTAATTTCTTCACCAGCTGTCGCGGTGCTTACAACCATTTACACACCGACATAGAGATTTTAAGACATTTATCGTATTGTTTTCCCTGTTTTGATCGACAAACGTGAACGAACTGATGCAACAGCAGGCAGTAAGACTGGAATGATTTCAAAGTCTGCATCAACGGTATATATATTTTGTTTGGAGCGTATGGTGTAGGCTATATTCTATATCTTGAATCACACACACACACACACACACACACACACACACACACACACACACACACACACACACACACATTGCGAGAAGAGAAATTAACACTATGCACAATACAGAGGGGGGGGGGGTAGAGAGGGACAGAAATACTGTCAAACAGAAAGACATACACTGCAGTAGACAAAATTCATTCTGTTTGTACTTTCGATAAACTTGATAATCGAAAACGACAAATTTGTTCACAATTTTCACACATTTATTATTTCCATAAATGAAATGCATATTTCGATGGTAAAACTCACAAAAATAACATTGCGACTGCCTCATGATAAATGTGTTCATTTGTTTTTATACGGTATAAACTCTACGTGTGATTTACAAAAAGATGAAAAAGACAAGAGCACAGGAAACGCCTTGTAAGTTATATGCAACTGAAACAAGTACATTTAAAATGCACCAAGAGCGATTTCACACACACACACACACACACACACACACACACACACACACACACACACACACACACACACACACACACACACACAATGGGTGCTTTTCTTCAACATTGTGTATATTGTGATATATCCGCTTCAAATTCCTACACCAGTATCTTGTGTGTGTGTGTGTGTGTGTGTGTGTGTGTGTGTGTGTGTGTGTGTGTGTGTGTGTGTGTGTGTGTGTTGTTTTCTTGCGTTGTTGTTGTTGTTGGTTGTTTTGTTTTTTTGGGTTTTTTTTGTTTGGTTTTTTTTTGTTTTTGTTTTTTTTTTGGGGGGGGGGGGTGGGGGGGGTGTTGGGGGGGGGGGGGTTGAGCCACTGAAAAAAAAGCCAACTTTGGGATAATAGAGATATGAATATATATGAATTTGAATTTGAATACATTCTTAGGGCAGACACTCGTCAAGTTGAACACTACAAAAATGCAACAATTCTCTCTTCTCTCTCTCTCTCTCTCTCTCTCTCTCTCTCTCTCTCTCTCTCTCTCTCTCTCTCTCTCTCTCTCTCTCTCTCTATATATATATATATATATATATATATATATATATATATATCTTTTCAAAATCATTACAAAAATCGTCTGACATGAGCACAAATACCAAATAAGGAGACAATCGATAAACAAGACAATGAAGCAGACAGTTACCAACACAGACAATCCGACTAACGCAATCAGTCTTTCAGCCAATCAACAGTCAGTCAATAAACATGCACTCACTTACTCAGCCAATCACGGTCGAGTAAAATAAGCCACATAACGAATATACAGACATGAACAAAAGCAAATATATACATGTTATATAAATATAAACATGAACGTCAGATAAGCACAGCAGAACAGCAACTGGGGTGTTATTGTGTGATGTGTTGAAATGGTAAAGCACATAATTATTATTCGTTGAAAACGGTTAATGCAGAAATGGCTAGCATTGTTTTTTTTCTTACAATGCCACTTGTTTCTAGCAAACTCAAACAAGCCAGCACACTAAATCTGCAACAGGCGCAAGACTGCATTCATGGATTTGCGTATATATAATTTATTTCAGAAAACACAAATACGAGTAATGTGCAAGTTTGAACAGATCAGTTCACAGTACAAAAACAGTCGTGGACTCTGAGCACAAAAAAAGTTTTTTAAAAAATGCATCATTTCCAGCATGAGTGTTTGCAGTCTTCAAACACACAGACACACACACGCGCGCATGCACTAACACAGATTTGCCGGTTTGATGCTCGAAAGAACAAGAACAGTTATAAAAATAATTACAATCACTAGTCTCGACAGTACAATTTACTCCAAGCCTGGTCCAGCAGGCGTGACACAAACGAAATGTCGGGTGGGTGGGTGTTTGGGAATTTAACGTCCTTTTCCATCAAGTAAACGAAATGTCAGGTACTGGAATGTATGTGGCACAGAGGTTCTGATCCAGCGAAATCTGGAAACTTGTCAAACCTTGAGTTCTTTCATGGCTGCACTTATTTTCGTCCCTTTCTATCAAGAACACAAGAAGTACCATGCAGCTTAACAGATCAAACCCTGCAAAGGGTGCATCCCTCCTTAAACCGTGAAGAAGACAACTCATCTCTGCCTGATTTCAGCAACAAGGGGAGGACAGCAGGATTGCTCGAAGCTGAATTCAGGCGAGTTATCCTGTCAGTTGCTTGGTCGCCTGCTTGCGGTTTTGACGTCTTTTTGCCGCCATTCGAAAGCGACAACCAATATGGGACAACGACAAAATCGCCAGCACAACCGTTTGGCCTTCAGCCTGGATTCGAACTCACGGTCCGAGCATTAAAAGTCCAATGGTCTACCAGCTAAGGCATCGCGGCTCACCATGCCCTGTTAGACCTGAACTGTATGAGTCAACAGGTCTATGCCGAACTGATCTTTAACGAAGCTGGTTTATTAGTGCGTTAGATTAGGACGCTCTTGTCGCTTCAAGATAACAGCTGGAAGGCTGTCGTTAATGAAACCGTCAACGTCTGGGGCGAGAATGAAATAACACAGAGTAATCGCTGTGTTTTTTGTAGATATTGAAATGTAGCGAGATTCTGACTGACTTGACAAGTGAGTGCAGCCAATCACAGTGCACCAGTACTCTCAACAGACAAATTACACGTGTGGGACTGTCTGTCGAGTATTCGAGGGTTCGCTGACAGAAGGTGCTATCTCTCTTCTTTCTGTCTGTATCGATAGCAGGGAACCCTCGATTTGCTTGACAAAGCTGTTGTGTCATTGCTAAACACAGAAAATGCATGACGTCATTTTGTCAATGTCTTTCATCTTGAAATCACCCCTTTTCCTTACAAATGACGTCATGGGCTCACCGTGTTGTGCCATCGTACGGCTGAAAGGTAATCAGATGGGTTGCTATGGAGAAGCAAACGGCGTGGCCACGGGCCTGTCTGCTACATGTTCATTTCACCCAGTGCAATACAAACTTGCATTAGCTTTATGGTACGATCCAGCTAGGCAGGCTGCCGCTTTTGTAAACTGTTATCCGTTCAATCAAGATTTTCCGCCAACGTTTCACAACAGTTTCAAGCAGGCGAACCTTCCAAGTCTGATGACTAGCTTCCCGTGTCCGTTTGCGCTGAACCTTATACAGCAATTTTTATGTGGTGTGACAGCAGTTCAACACAGACTTACATAAGCTTTACGGTACGATCAAGCTAGGCGGGCTGCCGCTTTCGTAAACTGTTATCCGTTCAATCAAGATTTTCCGCTTTCATTTCACAACAGCGTGAAGCAAGAGAACCTTCGAAGTCTGATGCCTAGACTCCAGTGTCCGTCTGTGCTGCACCTTATCCAGCGATTTGTATGCAGTCTGACAGCACGGGAAACGCGACAATTGTAAATCTTTCCGTGCTCCTCATAAATGAAATGACGAGCTGTAGATCTGTCCACACAAAGACCGTGGCACTGACATCCACACGCATCGTCTTCCGTCCAACAGGAAGTTTTGTTGTTGTTGTTGTTGTTGTTGTTGTTGTTGTTGTTGTTGTTGTTTTGACACAAATGAGTCGTCCCGTCCAGGAGAACTGTCACTGGCGATGTTGATTTTGGAACCAAGTGAACCTTTTTTTTTTTTGTTAAGGTTTTGTGGCTTTGTATACACACGATCGTTCATGTCGACTGTGTATGGCTAGTTTCATCAGGAAGGTACGGCAAGGTCAAGGTCGAGGTCAGTACTATCTCAATCCTCCCAAGGCATCAGCCACAGAACTGAGCAAAGAGTCGGAGACAGAGGATGTTTCCGCCACACTTACACTTCCTTCTGATGGCAGTAGGCTACTGTTGACGGCGGCAGAGATGCCAGATGGCAGTGTGCTTCCTTCTAGTGATGACGCGTTACTCATGACTGATGTCGTCATACCACCAATAATCGATGACGCCACAGAGCTGACGGAGGACGGTGACAGTGTGGCATTCACGTCAGATGACATCAACATAACATCTGACGATGATACTGAGATACTGACTGGTGCAGGTGTGGTTATCACTGACGAGGATTCGAGAACAGTGCCTGAGGACGGGATAATACTGACAGAGGATGACGTGATATTACTGGTAACGGATGACGTCAAACCAGATACGGCCAAAGACGTCACACTACTGACTGTGCGTGCTACGGTGTCTGACGCGGCCGTGCTATCTACTGGGGTGGGCATAAGTGTACTGTCGGACATACTCTCAGATGCTGGTGGCAAGGCAAGGCTGCTGGGTGCAACAGACATCACACCAAGACCTGACGACATTACGCTAACTGACGTCACACCGAGATCTGACGACATTACGCTGACGTCAGAGAAGCTAGTTGCGTCAGTAACAGCAGACACCACTTCAGAAGTTGACAACATAAGCTGACTAGAAGATACCAGAGAGCCAGTATCTGCGGAAGATATCATGCCAGCGTCTGAGGCCATATCCGTACCAGAAGGCGATATCACGCCAGTTGTAGCAGAGGTTGATATCACGTCAGTAGCAGAGGGTGATATTACGTCAGTAGCAGAGGGTGATATCACGTCAGTAGCAGATGACGCTAAAGTGACGCCTGACATCAGACTACTGACTCCAGATGACAAAACGCTGCTGTCAGAAAAAGAGTCGGGTGTAATGGGAGTAGAATCGCTCATAATTGAGTCGGACATCATGGTAGTTGTTACTGGCGACACAGAGACAGAAAAGGGAGGCTCTGAAGAGGATGCCGAAGACAAAACACTCGCGACCTGCGATGCATCTGAAGTGATGGTTGGCATTAATGATGTGTCAGAAGATGCTAGGAGTGTTGTGACAGATGACATAGATTCAGAAGAAAGTATGTCAGTAGAAGATGAAACTGACAGAGACATAAGAGAGTCTGAAGGCGACACCGAAGACAACACACTATCAACTTGAGACACAACTGAGGAGACAGGTGACATAACTTGTACTTCGGAAGATGTCAAGGCTGGTACGTCAGACGCCAAAGATGGCGTGTCAGGTGATGTCATAAGTGGCGTGGCAATTGAAACTACCGACAGAATTTCAGCAGAAGATGGCATGATGCTGGCAGCTGGCGAAGCTTCGAGTGATGTCGTCAAGGAAACTGAGGGCGATGCTGAAGAAACAGCACTTGCAACCTGCGGTACAACTGAGGAGACAGCTGACACGGCTGGTACCTCAGAAGATGTCAAAAATGACGAGTCGTAGGCTGTCATAACTGGCGTAGCAGAATACGCCATGTCTTGAGTGCCAGAGGCTGTCAAATCCGGTGTGTCAGAAGACGCCATTACGTCAGATGTCAAGGCTGCCGTGTCAGATGATGTCAGAAGTGTAACAGTGGATGATGACATGATGTCAGTGACTTGCGAAAGAGACGGCGAGACATGAGCTTCTAACGTTGATACCGATGGCAAAACACTGTCAGTTTGCGACACAACTGAGGAAACGGTTGACAAAACTGCTGCATCAGTGGATGGCAGGGCCTGCATGTCAGATGTCAAGGCTGATACAGCAGAGGAAGTCAAAAGTGATGTATCTGATGAAAATGTGGCGGGAGATTCAGTGGCCAAAACAGATGCAGCTTGCGATACAACTGAAGAGACTGCTGACGGCACCGGTGTGTCAGATGTTGTCAAAAGTGGCACATCAGATGACATTAGTGCCTGTGTGTCAGATGCCAAAGCAGATGCAACTTGTGATAAGACTGAGGTGATGGTTGACATCATTGGTGTGTCAGATGGTGTCAGAAGTGCTACATCGGATGATGTTAGTGCCTGCGTATCAGCTGTCATAACAGACATGCCAGAAGATGTCAAAACTGGCGTAGCGGACGAAACCGCGGAAAGTGCCTCGGTAGAAGATGGTATGATGCTAGTGACTAGTGAAACCGAGAGAGAGACCTGAGATTCTGAGGCCGGTTGTGAAGACAGAGCGCTAGCAACTTGTGAGACAACTGAGGAAATGGTTGACACTGTTGGTATGTCTGTAGATGTCAAAACGGGAACGTCAGAGGCGGTCAGGGTCCCCATTTCTGACGCCGCCAAGAGGGATGAGAGTGGTGAAATCATAGGAAGAGATCCGGTAGCGGCCGGCAAGATGTGAGTATCTAGCGATGTAGAGGAAGGTATCAGTGATTCTGATAAAGACACAGAGGTCACACTACCCACAACTTGTGATGCAGCTGACGAGACAGTCGACAAAACTGGCATGCCAGAAAATGGCAAACTTGACATGTCAGAAAATGGCAAAACTGACATGACAGAAGATGTAAGAACTTGAGTGTCAGAAGATGGCAAAACTGGCGAGTCAGAAGATGGCAAAACTGACATGACAGAAGATGGCAAAACTGACATATCAGAAGATGGCACACCAGACACGTCAGAAGATGCCAAAGCTGACACAGCAGAAGATGTAAGAACTTGCGTGTCAGGTGTAAAAGCCAGCATGTCAGATGACGTCACAAGTGGCGTGACAGATGACAGCATTTGGGGAGACTGAGTGGTTGAAGCCATGATGCTAGCATCCGGCGATAGAGAAGAAGACAGAACTGAATCAAACGACGACACAGGGGAAAGAACACTAGAAACTTGTGAAACAGCCGAGGATACTGTCGAAAGTATGGATGTATCAGAAGCTGTCAAAACCGACGTGAAAGAAGATGTCAAAGTGTCAGACGTTATGAGAAGCGTGTCAGATGACGTTAACAGTGGCGTGACAGAGGAAACGACCGGAAGGGAATCAGAGACTGATTCCACGATAGACGTAAGTGACGACACAGAAACTTGGAGTGCTGAGGATGCTGGAGACAAATCGCTCGCTTGTGACACAACTGAGGAGACGGCTGACACGACCGGTGTGTCAGAAGCTGTCAAGACAGGAGAGACGGAGGAGAAAGTGGAGAACGGTGCGGTGGCAGACTGCAGGAGGCTAGTGACTAGTGTATCAGGCGTTGATGTCTGGAGCACTGGGGACGAGGCTGAGGGCAGAATACTCGGAGCTTGCGATAAAATGGACGATACGGTTGACGTTACTTCTGTGTCAGATGGCATAACTGACATGTCGGAAGATACCATAATTGGAGTGTCAGACGTTAAAAGTGGCATGTCCGAAGATGTCAACACAGGCGTGTCAGCAGATACCATGACTGTAGCGTCAGATGTCAAAACTGGCGTGTCAGAGGAAACCATGACCGGAGTGCCAGATGTCATAACGGGCATGTCAGATGTCAAAAGGGGCGTGTCAGATGTCAAAACTGACGTCATCAATGACGTGATGACTTGTGTATCAGATGTTAAGTCCGTCATCGCAGAAGACCCCAGCAGCTGCGATACAGACGAAAGAGAGGATAGATCGTCTGCAGAAGTTGAAACGATTTCTGTAGATGGTGAACCAACAGAAGAAAACCCACGATCCACGGATGACGTGGAAGGCAGAACACTTGAGACTTGTGACAGAAGCGAGGAGACGGTTGGTGTTACAGGTGTGTCGGTTTGTGTCAAAACTGGAGTAACGGAAGACGTAAGAGCTGTGGCATCCGATGTCAAAACCGGTGTGACAGTTGACGTAAGAGACAGTGTGGCAATTGAGGACGCGTCGGAGAGGAGTGGTGACGATTCAAGGGCCGTGGCCGTGGACAGGGGCGTATCGGTAAGCACCAGCAGTGTTGACGTGGCCATCGGTGGTGTGGAAGTGATCAGATCTGACGAAGAAGGGACACCGGACGGCAGTGTGCTGACTGATAACGTCTCCAAGCCTGGTGAAGACGTCTGCAGGATCTGTGTTGAACTTATCACCGAGGACGCCAAACTGCCAGTTACTGAAGTTAGACTCGTTGCAACGGGGACTTCAGAAAGTATGGAAGAGGTTTCTGGAATGCTTGACAAAAGTTCTGAAGTTGTGGGAGAAGACAAAACTCCTGGCGTGCTGGTAACAGACGAAAATCCCGGTGTGCTTGTAACAGACGAAATATCTGGCGTGCTTGTAACAGACGAAAATCCTGGCGTGCTGGTAACAGACGAAAATCCGGGTGTGGGAATAACAGACGAAATATCTGGCGTGGGAGTAGCAAATGAAGATTCAGGAGTGGATGTGTCCACCGTGGTTGTCTCCACAGTTGTTGGTGTGGATGTGGCTGTGGGAACGCCTGAACTTTCAGCGATCAGTGACGTTGTGGCTGATGATGTAAAAGAAGATTCTGAAGCCAAACCTGACGATGTGGAAGGCGTTGAGGTGGTTTCCACTGATGACGGTGACGCTGATGATGTCGGTGCTGCTACAGAAGATGTCGGTATGGATGAACTTTCAGTTGCCAGTGACGTTGTGGCAGATGGCGTTAATGAAGATTCTGGAGACAAAACTGACGACGATGAAGGCACTGCTGTTGATAATGACGACGATGGCGTTGTTGGTGTCGTTACTGATGGAGTTGCTGCTGTTGTTGATGTGGTGGTCATATCAGGAACGGCAATGCAGTTTTCCTTGGTGATCAAAGTTCCGACTTCACTGGCACCACAAACCACGTCTCGGTCGACCTTGAACTTGCCGAGGTTTCCCTCCCTCACCGAGTTTGCTACAATATTTATGATGTTTGTCTTGATGTCCGCAAAAGATGCGCTTGATACAGTCTTGGACTTCCGGCGTAGAACGTACCTAACGATCACGCTTCCGTTTCTGAAACAGAAGAGAATAGACTGTTAACACCGCTCTCTCTCTCTCTCTCTCTCTCTCTCTCTCTCTCTCTCTCTCTCTCTCTCTCTCCAGACTTTTAATCGTCTCACACTTACTTGTTTAGTGCTATAGTGTTCTGTCTGATCTGACCATATCTTACCGAAATTCTGCGACCTCGCACTCGAAGTCGTCTGCAGTGATTGTGGGATCTTGAGCCTTCAGGGTTTCAATCAACTGTAGAGTAAACCACACACATTATGTTAGTATAACACACACACACACACACACACACACACACACACACACACACACACACACACACACATGCGCACACACACACACACACATGCACACACACACACACACGTACGCATGCATGCATGCACCCATGCACACGCACGCACACACACACGCACACACACACACACACACACACACACACACACACACGGCGTGTCCTATGACTGAAATGGTACATTTATCTTCCCTGATCCGCCCAAAGCCTCTTATTCCTGTTTTGTTGTGTTTGTTTGTTGTTTGTGTAGAAATTAATGAGCTGAGTTACATCAATGACAAGCGACGCACCTCCGTACAGAAGTCTTGCTCCAAATCCTGAAAGGCTTGACTGTTGGGATCAGCGAGATCCGGCGTAAACGTGACGTTCTCCAACCTCACCAGTGACTGGAAACTCTCTGGAAAAAATAGTGATAGTGCCCATCACATGAAAAAAATTTCGCAGAGCGGGCACCAAAAGAAAGTTTTCTGGTTTTTAACTGGACAATAAAGATGATTTGATTTGATTTGATTTGATTTGATTTGATTTGATTTGATTTGATTTGAAATAGCAGTTGTGTTGAATCAGCTGGTGAGGGTGTGTCTGTGATAAATGTACCAACAATAGATAGATAGATAGATAGATAGATAGATAGATAGATAGATAGATAGATAGATTCTCATATAGATAGATAGATAAATAGATAGATATCATAGCGTTTACATGGCATTTGCTTGCATCGGAGAGTATTTCTATACTGTGAGTGAACCAGCTACGGCATGTGCGTATATTTCCAGATGATATGACTCCCATAGATTATTAGCTGAACACGGTGCGCTAGTTAGAGTTGCGAGTTTGACATGAAGTTCGGTCAACTCTGGAGGATCGCTCAGTCCCAGTAGCCGCGTCGTCTCTTGTCGACTGGACCAAAACGTCGATCCAAACTCGCTGTCCTAGATGACGTAGTATTACTATTTACGCGTAGAGATCTGATAGCTTACCTTCATCACCAGGTCCAGATGGGGTTTTTGTCACTGAAATTGGAGGTAAAAACAAATGAATGGTAGCAGCAGCAGAAGTAGTGGTATGCGGAAGACGGGGGGAAGGGGGGGGGGGGTACGACAACACTGAGCAAACTTTTGTGACGTGTGTACGAGTCGACTTAACTGGTATTCTTCAAATGACTAAAAAATCCCACGTTCATTTTTCGAAGAAGAGAAGGCTGTGGCCGATGGCGTGGTAAACAGAAATACTGTCGCACGCACCAGAGTGAGTAGCAGGGTGGAGGTTTGCACATAAAGTAGCGCTTAGCGACAGCAGGCTTTTGCGGCGCCATGAGCATTTCAGGCGAGACGGATATGTGTGTCGAGATGCGTCTACCATACCATACCATACCATACCATACTATACCATACTATTAGCCCCAATATTGTCAAGATTTCGGTTTTCAGTTATTAACCATTTTGTATTGACTTTCACCAAAGCTGTCTCCTTCTAATCATCGCTACACCTTTCACTCCCCCCCCCCCCCTACTCCCCCACACAACACCCCACACACCCCTCAAATCTGTTTAACAGCGACTGTAAGTAAGCATGTCCGAAATTTTGTATTCGATTCGATTTCTGTCAACTGTTCGTATTTCGTGTCGCTCATAATATTACTCAATAATGAAACCCTTGACAGAAAGTCTACAGGGGCATTAACTCACAGAGCACAGCGAGGATAACTCCAGCCACAATAACGCCCAGCAGCGCCATGACGAGAAAAACGCCGAGCAGCACCCGACATGTCGACTTCCGCCGGTAAGCCGAGTCACGTGACATGTCGCTGTCACTTCCGCCGGAACTCTCCTCCTTCCCTCTGAGATCTGTGTCCATTCTTCGGGCAGTGCGGCCATCTGTCTGTAGATATAAACACACTCCATCATCAGGCTTACGATCTTTTTCTGTTGGTTCGTGTATCTTTGTACGTGTGTTTGTTAACTATTTCTATTCTGGTGTGCACATTCTGTAAAAATTTGTCCGCCCTTGAATGTAATGACATACCACTCTAACATATAATCATAGTGGTTTTATTGTATGTTAATATTTCTTTTTCAAGTGGACCCTCAAAATAAACATGGCATGACTTGGTTTGACTTGGTTTGGCGCTTTTCCTTCAAGAACCAATAAGTAAGAGCTTGCTCTGCCCCTCCGCCCTTCCGCCCCCCCCCCCCTCCCTCTCTCTCTCTCTCTTTCTCTGAAGAGGAACTGTGGTCAGTAGCCTCGGCTCATACTACAAAATTTTGAAATCCACCGTATCGTGTCACTCGCTGAACCTACACGACAATGACCCATTTCAACTTTAATATGTGACACGGGGACTGTGACATAGTTGTGGAATTGGGTGATTCATCAAATCTGCACGCTTCAAGGCTGCAATAGACCACTGTCCGCGTGAATGACGAGCTTTCTCGTGTTTGCCGAATCCCGTTTCCAGTCATTGCTGCCCGAGAAATCCCCAGAAGCGGTGTTTATCATTCAAGCGTGACTCTGGGACCAGTGGGTTTTTTGTTACGGTGTGGTCGGTCACCACTATGAGGCGCTGAGCGACCAACGGGTCTGTGACTGACCCAAGGCTGTTCACGCTCCAACGCATGCCCGTGCATACGTTCCCGGGACACGTAAGTCTAGTTTGTTTATCGTCGGTTTAGCTGTACATCTTCAGCGTCTTGTTAACATAGCAGCTTTGATTTTTTTTAAAAGAAAGACGCGGAAAAGGACTCAGGAACATTAACGACGCTTTTTCGTCAATTTTCGCAACTGTGGATGAGACTAGATGGTGGTGACGTCACAGCTGATGCGAGCTGTGTGCATACGTGCCTGTCTCCTCGTGTCAGTATGTCCCCTCAACCCGCCCCCTCCCCCACCCCCACCGCCCTCCCCTCCTCCCCTCCCACTCAGCTTCCCCCCCCCTCCCCCACAAAAAAAACACAAATCCACCACCACCATCATCACCCCCTCTAAAGTTCAGGAAAAGTTCTGTATGTCTCATTATCTGTTGGGATTACTGCTGCCTGCATGGATCCCCCCCCCCAAAAAAAAAAAAAAAAAAAAAAATTCAAACAAACCGTGGCCTATTTCTTTCAGGATAAAAACACACATCAAAGCAAACAGTTGTCCACCTTGAATCCTTCCCAATGACGATTCTCTTCATTCGCATTAAATCACAACATGGTGGACACGCAACATACACGCAAGGTAAAAACAACACCAAGTTCTTACCAAATTGCCTCATAAATGTCCACGGTTATAGGTGGGTGCATAAAACGTATGTCACTGGGACCCTTCACCTGGAAACCGTTTTCCTATGTACAGCTGAGAACATACTGTCATGTACGTGTGATCCCCGTGACCTAGATGGCCAATGTCGTATAGTTTTGGCTTTGCGATACGCGGCGTAACACGCCGAGAGCAAAGCGCTACGCGGATCTTGTATCAACCTTTACCACTGACCCTGGTTTCACTGAGAAAAAAAGGGAGCCGGGATAGCCGAATGGTAGAGCGTTGGACTCTCACTGCTCGGGTCGTGAGTTCCAATCCCGCCGGCTGGGGCCAAAAATTTGTGCTGGCCTTTTTTCTCGTTGCCCCGTCTTTGATATCACCCTTATGTGGTGGAAAAGGACGTTAAACTCCCAAACACCCACCCCACCCACCCGAGTAGTTGTGTTTTGTTAAGTTCAGTGTTTATCATTGTATATTAGAGTGTCGTAGTCAAGTTTCCCCATGTGAGACATCATCATCATCATCATCATCATCATCATTATTATTATTATTATTATTACGGTATAATGTTAATTATTCAGAACCACTGGCACTGTAACACACTCATCTTACACAGCCGAGAACAGACAAAATCACTCATCTTACACAGCCGAGAACAGACAAAATCACTCATCTTACACAGCCGAGAACAGACAAAATCACTGCAAAAAAGTTACATCCTTTTCATGTCAAATTTCAAAAATATAAGTTTTGTCTCCATAGACGGGACAGCTCACCCCTGCTGTGTGTTGCTTTCTTTTTTTACCCCTTCACGTAACTAGAACCTTCGACAACTCGCCTATTCCTAGTTATCTTTTAGCACAGACGTGGTTAGGAGTCCGAGGTACACGCTGCTCAAGCAATGCCTCGGTTATCATTCCACAGACCGCCACCAGAACAGAAGCGTGCAAAGACGCAATGGCCGACGGTAGAGCCTACAAGGGTATTGACAGGACGCGTGTGAACCAAACCAACATTGGAACATTCTCGAAGACGACACTGGGGAGATGAATGAGAAATGGGGTGAAGCTCGTGTGGTCTTTTCCGTGAGATAGCATCTTCAACTGACGTGAATTGCGTATATTATATTCTTGGGGTGGTATGCCGTGTGTATGACTCAGGGACAGAGAGTGAAAGGGTGATGTTGTGCGTGGTGTGTCCCGTACCTGTTGATAGAACCTGTAGGCGCCATAAGGATCGATAGTGTTATCATGGGCTGTGTCGTACATCATGATGGCGTCTGTCTTCTCATCGTCAAAACTCTGGTTGTCATACAACGTCGTCAGCCTTGGCCACTGCAACATGCATGACAGGGAAGTTGAGATACTGGACACACACAAACAATAACATCAATGACTATATGATAATTATGTACCGGACAGCGTGGACACACACACAAACAATACGATCCATGACTATATGATATGTAATGGACAGCATGGTGGGTTGGCTTAGTGGTTGTGGCACCCGCCTGCGGATCCGATGGTACCGGGTTCCAGTCCCTAGCGCCCCGCCCCCCCCCCCCTCCTCCCCTTACTTTGCGAAAGCACACACCCATACAAAACGTGCAGTAGGTATGCATACCGTTTTCATACTGTCAAATATATAGACTTGCTTATAATTAAGCTTACTTCAAAGCTAGAGACAAGGTGTTTAGCCATCAACACAATATTTGTGAATCATGGGGATGGTCCCTCCTCACAAACCTGACGCGACATGTTTTGAAAATAAAAGTTTCACATCAAACGTCTTCTTGCTTGTTTCTGCGCCTTTTTTGAACAGAACAGTGACAAGTTTTGAAATTCAAATGTTCAAATCAACACATCAAAAACGCACACGGACGAAAACAAGCCACGCCCGCACCTCAGTCACGTACTCTACACACTTGTGGAAAAATAACCCAAGCGCCGTGCATTTGAAGGCGCTTATGCCCTTTTTTGAAATGACAGTAGCATTGCGTTTTCCTCAGAAACGTTCTACGCTGCAATAAATTGCATACCTACTTCCCCGCTCCCTTGTCATCACAGCGTCGCCTTTACGTCTCGTGATTAACATGGGCTGAGGACAGAGGGATTACTTGGGCTACATCACCATACCATTGTCATTAGGCCAGGGATCGTACATTATATCTCACCTTGTCGCACTCGTCTACCTAGCCCTTTTACATACTTCATGTTAAAGGCGCTGGTTCTAACTTTACTAGACTTCAGATAGCTTTGTCTTCGAGCAGTTTCGTGAGTTCGAATCCCGGCTGTGGACGAATATTTATTGCTGGCCTCTTTCTCGTTGCCCCGTCTTTGATATCACCCATACGTGGTGGAAAAAGACGTTAGACGCATTTATGCTCGTGAGTGCTTGAATGAGTCTGTGTGGAGGCTTGTATGTACACGTCACAGCAGAGCGCTCAAGGCAATACACTGACTGTGTTATCTGCTTCTTATGATATCGGTTTTTATATTACGGATTCTGTGTGTGTGTGTGGGGGGGGGGGGGTGCCACTTTAATCACTTGTCGGCCATTCGTGCGTCTTTTTATGTTTGAATCTTCAAAATGGGCGATAGATGTGTGAAACACATGTTTTCCAAAATCAACACGAGTTGCTTTACTTTAATGATCCAGTATTTGCCTTGTTGTGCCCCGGCAGTTCCCGGGAGCCGGAGTGGTCGAATGGTAGAGCGTTGGGCTTCTAATGCTCGGGTCGTGAGTTCGATCCCGGCTGGGGCCAAATATTGTGCTGGCTTTTTCATCGTTGCCCCGTCTTTGATATCACCCTAAGTGGTGGAAAAAAACGTTAAGCCCCTAAAACACCCACCCACTCACCCCGGCAGTTCCGTATGTGGAAGGGTTAAAAAGGTATGTGATACGTTACTCTAAGATCTACTGTTGGGAGTTGTGTCTTTAACGAAGACGTTTATTGCGCAGCTCTAGACTACAGTTAATGGGTACCAAGACTTGACTTCCATTTTCCATGCGTGTATGTTTGTATGTCTGTTTCTTGGTTAGTTCTTGAAGGTGGTTGGTTGGTTTGTTGGTTTGTATTTCACAGCGTTGACTGTTATGAAAAACACGAACTATAGAACAGGAGAGCTGAAATGTTATGAGGATTTTCAAACACATCCATTCGTACCAGCTACATCTGGTCGCCGTTTCCTTTTAACATATCGTGGTCTGCAGCGCAGTTGTGCTGAGAGAGAGTCATATTACGTCCGTAAAACAGACAAACATAATCATATTGGGACAGGTGAAACAGTGCGCTGGGCAGACGTCTGAGAGGTGGGGTGCAGAGCGCATATGGGCTTTTCCGAGAGCAGATAGTATCTTGAAGAGGACTGGGCTGGACAGCAGTGAGGTGAAAATCCCCGGTCTAGTGTATACATTGGTCATTCTCAGTACACTCTGACTACCCGTCAAATTCACGGACGTGCGGGAAGCCGGGATAGCCGATTGGTAGAGCGTTGGACTTTCATTTCTCTGGTCGTGAGTTCGAATCCCGGTTGGGGCCAAATATTTGTGCTGGCCCGTTTCTCGTTGCCCCGTCTTTCGTATCACCCTTACGTGGTGGAAAAGGACGGTGAACTCCCAAACACCCACCCACCCACACACTTGCGCCTCGGTGTTGTGAATTCATCTATACGATCAGCCTCGCCTGTTGGTTAAGTTTTTCTTGTGCTCGATGACGTGACGCGAAGAGGGGTTGGTCCGAACTATACGTACAACGACAGCGGGATATTTACAGAAGGAGCAAATCGTTACCTCATGTTATCTTGTGTGCCCACAGCTGCTGAACGTAACGATTTCTAACAACACCAGACGCATTTCATGTAAGGCCTTGCGTCACGAACTATCGGACAAGAAAAAGGGCAGACAAGATTAATTCTTGGCAATAACCGAATTCCGATTAGGTGGGTTTGCATGTGTTGGGAAGAACGATTGGATGCGGTAGGGGTAGATGCATCTGAAGTCGAACAATTATTAAACTGAGCTGCCATGGTCAGTAATTTGATTCGTATAACGCTGTACACGGGATGGGCAGAGAGAGAGAGAGAGACAGAGAGAGAGAGACAGAGACAGACACACAGACACAGACAGACAGACAGATAGACACAGACAGACAGACAGACAGAGTCAGGGATAGACACACAAAGAGACAGACAGAGAAAAACAGACAAACAGAGGGAAACAGACAGACAGACAGACAGAGACAGACAGGGACAGAGAGAGAGAGACAGAGAGAGACAGAGAGACAGAGACATAAACAGACAGAGAGACAGACAGACAGACAGACTCAGGGATAGACAGACAAAGAGACAGAGAGAAACAGACAGACAGACAGAGACAGAGAGACACAGACAGACAGACAGAGTGAGTCAGGGACAGACAAAGAGACAGACAGAGAGAAACAGACAGACAGACAAAGTGTTTCAAGAACAGATCAGAGAGGCAAGATTAAAAGTGAGCAGAAGCGAGAAATAACGATTAGCTTTCTCTCCCAATAAAAACTACTATAATAAAAAAAAATCTGTTGTTCGTTATGTATCCTCTAAAACGTTGTTCGTTATGTATCCTCTAAAACGTTGTTCGTTATGTATCCTCTAAAACGTTGTTCGTTATGTATCCTCTAAAACGTTGTTCGTTATGTATCCTCTAAAACGTTGTTCGTTATGTATCCTCTAAAACGTTGTTCGTTATGTATCCTCTAAAACGTTGTTCGTTATGTATCCTCTAAAACGTTGTTCGTTATGTATCCTCTAAAACGTTGTTCGTTATGTATCCTCTAAAACGTTGTTCGTTATGTATCCTCTAAAACGTTGTTCGTTATGTATCCTCTAAAACGTTGTTCGTTATGTATCCTCTAAAACGTTGTTCGTTATGTATCCTCTAAAACGTTGTTCGTTATGTATCCTCTAAAACGTTGTTCGTTATGTATCCTCTAAAACGTTGTTCGTTATGTATCCTCTAAAACGTTGTTCGTTATGTATCCTCTAAAACGTTGTTCGTTATGTATCCTCTAAAACGTTGTTCGTTATGTATCCTCTAAAACGTTGTTCGTTATGTATCCTCTAAAACGTTGTTCGTTATGTATCCTCTAAAACGTTGTTCGTTATGTATCCTCTAAAACGTTGTTCGTTATGTATCCTCTAAAACGTTGTTCGTTATGTATCCTCTAAAACGTTGTTCGTTATGTATCCTCTAAAACGTTGTTCGTTATGTATCCTCTAAAACGTTGTTCGTTATGTATCCTCTAAAACGTTGTTCGTTATGTATCCTCTAAAACGTTGTTCGTTATGTATCCTCTAAAACGTTGTTCGTTATGTATCCTCTAAAACGTTGTTCGTTATGTATCCTCTAAAACGTTGTTCGTTATGTATCCTCTAAAACGTTGTTCGTTATGTATCCTCTAAAACGTTGTTCGTTATGTATCCTCTAAAACGTTGTTCGTTATGTATCCTCTAAAACGTTGTTCGTTATGTATCCTCTAAAACGTTGTTCGTTATGTATCCTCTAAAACGTTGTTCGTTATGTATCCTCTAAAACGTTGTTCGTTATGTATCCTCTAAAACGTTGTTCGTTATGTATCCTCTAAAACGTTGTTCGTTATGTATCCTCTAAAACGTTGTTCGTTATGTATCCTCTAAAACGTTGTTCGTTATGTATCCTCTAAAACGTTGTTCGTTATGTATCCTCTAAAACGTTGTTCGTTATGTATCCTCTAAAACGTTGTTCGTTATGTATCCTCTAAAACGTTGTTCGTTATGTATCCTCTAAAACGTTGTTCGTTATGTATCCTCTAAAACGTTGTTCGTTATGTATCCTCTAAAACGTAGAAAAAGTGTCCACCTCTAACGATGATGACGAAACACATAAAGTAACGTACAGGCTGATCGGTAAATAAAAACATTTGCGTCATTCCAGTAGCAATAAACTATCGATCAATTCAACCTTTGACTCCCCAAATCCCCCCTAACCCCCCCTCCCCCCACCCCCATTTTATAACTCACACAGCACCAAACCCGTCCCATCCCGCTCTCAAGATGAAAAAAAAAAAACGTTAACAGCCGCCTCGTTTTTCGCCTCACATTTAGCCTTCTGCTGGCACAGTGCCGGGCTGTGAGACGTTGTCACTGTGCATGATTGTGTTTAAACGGTACGACACTGGACATTACCGCCAAGACAGCTCTGAGGTATACGTGAGCCGAAATATTGCGGAAAGAGGCCATTTAATGTTGAAAAAAAATAAAAACTATAAAGATACTGGAAAATAACTTACTGATCGATATGTCCCATATACAGCTTCATCCATTTCTGTACGAACACTTCGAAATGAGACAGCCTTCTCAGGCAGAGTTCTTCAGACAAATCCTGACCTTGAAGAAATATATATCCCTTGCTCAAAGACACAGGCGTGTTGTGCGACGGGTAACACTGTGTCACGAACCACGCGTCCACTACATCCGCTAAACGAGACTCAAATGAGATCTCGCGTGACTGACTTTGAGATTTGTCATGTGACACTGCACCCTTCCGGGTGACGAAACGGTGGTGGGGGAGGCGGGTTGTGTCCCCCTGAAGCCAGAATAAGAGGAGAGGGGAGGGGGGTCGAGCCATGTCACCTGTTGAAGCAGGTGTGGCGAAAAGCGTTGTCTTGGAATGCAGACATGCGGATATCCTACTTGTTCATATCTTTTCGTGCGTAATACCGCTGAGACGGTCGATGTCGTACAGTTTTGGTGATACAGTTCGTGGTGTACTCTGTCGCGAGCGACACTGCAAGCGACACCCTACCTGTTCATTTTCTCCATGCGTTATACCGCCGAAATGATCCATATCGTGTAGTCTTGGCGATACCGAACGCGAATGACCTTGTCGTCAAAATGACATGCGACGTACCAAGTTAAAATCGACCGTATTGATCATCGCATCTTCACTGCACGCGTCGATTTCGCTTCTCGTCTAATCTCTGTCACTGTTGGTAATTACTACGAGCAGCTAGGTAAATCCGCAAATATCCGTGCGCTGCGTGTTTGACTTGTAAGCAGCTACGACCTTTCCGCCCCACGAGACACACAACGCAACCGAACTGGAACCGGAGCACTATATCAACAACTGATCACATCCGCTTTGACTGCAAAGTAGTTCCCTGGAAACGTGAACCTGGTTTGATTATCGTCGGTTTAGTTGTATGTCTTTAGTGTGTTGGTAACAGATTGCAGAGCAGCTCAGACATCTGTAGTGCTAGAGACATGGAAAAGGACACCGGGAGTTTTCCAAACGCAGACATCTGTAGTGCTAGAGACATGGAAAAGGACACCGGGAGTTTTCCAAACGCAGACATCTGTAGTGCTAGAGACATGGAAAAGGACACCGGGAGTTTTCCAAACGCAGACATCTGTAGTGCTAGAGACATGGAAAAGGACACCGGGAGTTTTCCAAACGCAGACATCTGTAGTGCTAGAGACATGGAAAAGGACACCGGGAGTTTTCCAAACGCAGACATCTGTAGTGCTAGAGACATGGAAAAGGACACCGGGAGTTTTCCAAACGTGGCTGAGACTGGATGGTGGTGACGTCACATTTATTGCTGGTGCACTTTAATGTTATTTGCATCCAGTCTTGGGACTAAGCCGAGAAATCACGTGATCTCTGGTGCACTGACAGCACGGGTTAGGGACAGTGCGCAGCTAAACCTCAGGACCGACGTAGTTTTCGGGTTGTCAATAACCATATACCTGGAGCTTTCCTAACAACCTGCGGGCTTTATTCTGTACACTCTGACTGCCCGTCAGATATCCTGCTACCCATAGGTGACTCCTGATAAACAAGGGAAGGTGTATCTTGTAACTCTTGATTTAACTTGATCACAGGATGGGTGTGGCTTGTGTCACAGCTGGGACCTATAGGACTAGGGTTTGTTTGTTTGTTTGTTTGTTTGTTTGTTTGTTTGTTTGTTTGTTTGTTTGTTTGTTTTGGGGGTTGTGGTTGTTGTTTTGGGGGTGGTGGTTGTTGTTGTTGCTGTTGCAGTTCTTGTTGTTGTTGTTTTTGTTTTATTTGTTGTTGAATATTTGGGGTGGTGGTGGTGGTGGTTTTTACCGTAATTGTTGTTTTGTTGTTGCTGTTGGTGGTGGTGGTTCTTGTTTTGTTGTTGTTGTCGCTGTTGTTGCTGTTGTTGTTTTTTGGCGACCTGCAGGTGAAACTAGTGCCCTGAAAATAAGGCTGTAGCAATGTCATCATTCTATGTACAGTAAACTTTATAGGGTGTAGTGGTGGTAACTTTTACTGAAGGTGAAATATGAACTGTCCGCTCATTCCCGGATAGGATAGCTGTGCCAGTATTCATGCTGAAACACGTTCAAATGTCTTATTAGTGTGCATGAGTGCATAAAAGGACGTAGTACTGTCAAAAGTTTGAAGCAGTGGTTGTAACGTTTGCATAAGGTGGAATATCACTTGTCATCTAACTTTCAACAGCCTGCAACACTTTTAAATGTTTTATTAGAGTGCGCGTCTGCATAAAAAAGGATGTAGTACTGTCAAAAGTTTGAGGTAGTGGTTGTAATTTTTGCTGAAGGTGGAATATCACTTGTTATCTAACTTTCAACAGAGTTGTGCATGTACCAGTATTCATGTTGGACCACTGGAATGTTTTATTTGTGTGCACGTGTGTGTGTATGTATGGATGTATATATCAGTAAAACATTCGCGTGTATGTATGGATGTATATATCAGTAAAACATTCGCGTGTATGTATGGATGTATATATCAGTAAAACATTCGCGTGTATGTATGGATGTATATATCAGTAAAAACATGACACAAAAGGGACAGAAACCACTTAACTTTGACTAAGGACGGCACAGGTCGACGTTTCGGCTTACGCCTTCTTCAGGACATAAACAAATTATTTGTTTATGTCCTGAAGAAGGCGTAAGCCGAAACGTCGACCTGTGCCGTCCTTTGTCAAAGTTAAGTGGTTTCTGTCCCTTTTGTGTCGCTTTTATTTGCTTAACTTGTAACCACTTCGCAGTCATTACCGTTTCCGTTTCAGTAAAAACATGGCATTTGTGTTTGTATGTAGCTATCAGTAAAAACATGCGCGTGTATGTATGTATGTATGTATGTATGTATGTATGTATGTATGTATGTATGTATGTATGTATGTATGTATGTATGCATGTATGTATGTATGTATGCATGTATGTATGTATGTATGTATGTATCAGTAAAAACATGGTATGTGGTGGAAAAGGACGTTAAATTCTCAAACACCCACCCACCTACCCAGTAAAAACATGGCATGTATGTATGGATGTATATATCAGGAAAAACATGGGCGTGTGTAGTTTTGTTTGACCTAGCCGGACCTACAAGTGCATGCAACATGTACCACGCAACACGTGGTGCTGTGAGTCATCACAGAGATCACGAACCGGCATGCTCAGCTAAATTAGCTGAAATTAATGTTGCACGTTGCCCACTCTGAGACAAAATATTATGGGTGTTCAGGATGTTCATGCACGAGCATGACCACGGGGGAGGGGGGGGGGGACCTCCATAATCACTCTTGAGCCGAGGACGGTAACCATCAATTAATGTTTGTTTTCTTCTTGTCGTTGTGGTGGTGGTTTTGTTTTGCTTTGTTTTTGTTCTTACTTTTGTTTGTGGTTTGTTTTTGTTTGTTTTGGTTTTGTTTTCGTTTTCATAATCATGCACTCTTGAACCGAGGACGTTAACCATCAGTTAAGGGTTTTTTTTTTGTTATTGTTGTTTGTTTGTTTTTGTTTTTTGTTTGTTTGTTTTTCCCCCCATTTTTACGGAGTCATCGTGTAAATAACTACTACATGTTGTTGGTGAGAAACCGAGTGTTCCTGCACGTTTGACATTTTCTTATTTGACTGGATATTCTAGCTCCTCAGTGGTGAGGGGGAAAGGAGCTGCTGTTGTATTTCTTTGGGGGATGGATGCTTGTTATCGTTTTTCCATTGCAAACGATCAAATACGAAAGGAATGGGGTCGAGTCGAGCGAAAACAGACAGGCAGTCTTTACAGGCATATATCAGTCAGACTTTTGTTTTCGGAAAGTTGGGGAGGCGGTGGGGGGGGGGGGTGAGGTGGAGGGGAGGGGGGTGCCATGTGTTGTCCAATCATGTAAAGGTTGACAAACAAACAAACAAGGGTGTAAAACAGGCTGTAAAACCAATGCTCTAATTTCACAACATGCAAATCGTCGACCTAGTAAGTCACATTATGCTTCCGTCTCGTTAACGCGAGACTCCTTAATTCTGATGAAGTTGACATGGTGACTTCAGACTGCCTCCAAGCGGGAGACAAGGAAATGTGTTGTGTTTAAGATGAGGCGTTGGCTGCTTTGTTCGCTTGTCCTTTGTTACGAGGAAACGCACCGCTAGTAAGATTTACTGCAATCGTGTATGTATGTCACTAGTACGTAACCCTCTCTCTCTCTCTCTCTCTCTCTCTCTCTATGTAAACGCCTAATTTCTAATTTTGTTTAGTTGCTTAGTATGTGTAATACAGTGGAGTAGTAGTGTAACAACGGCACGTTGGAAAACTGATTATATGACCAAACCTTTTACTGCAGTAACAATTCATTCTCTCTCTCTCTCTCTCTCTCTCTCTCTCTCTCTCTCTTTAAGACGAACTATGGTCAGTAGCCTCGGCTCATACTACAAAATTTTGAAATCCATCGTATCGTGTCACTCGCTGAACCTACATGACAGTGACCCATTTCAACTTTAGTATGTGACACGGGGACTGTGACATTGTGGAATTGGGTGATTCATCAAATCTGCACGCTTCACGTCTAAAATAACTTGTGACAGGCACTTTGTTCTTCCTCTGTGCCTAAACATAGCTAGAGGGCAAACGAAGAATGGTATGTTCTACACTCGTGAAGCCGTGCCACATACTGAACGTGTTGAAATTGAAAAATTAGTGGCACAGCCTGGTGACACATGTTCACACCCGAGGTGTTAAATGAAGGAGTCCGGTGTCAAATAAAATGGTTCCAAACAGCCATGTGAACGCGTGTGTGGAGTGAGTGCGTGTACTTATGAAATGCTAGACATAACATGAATACATGACTGACTTGTAACTGGAACGGTTCCACAGGGGATTTGGTCTGACAGGGGATTTGGTCTAGTGGTTAAGGCACCCGACTTCGGATCCTGAGCTGCCTGGTTCGAGTCCCCGGTGGGCAGGAATATGGTGGGATTTTCCCGGGCTTACCATATAGAGTAAAATCCATGTGCAGACTCGTTTACGGTGCCTGTCTCGCCTTCGTGTACACACGCACGCACATACATCAAGTGTGCACGCTAAAAATCCCACGTTCATCTTTCGAAGAAGAGTAGGCTGTGGCCGGTGTCGTGGTAAACAGAAATACTGTCGAACGCACCAGAGTGAATAGCAGGGTGGAGGTTTGCACATAAAGTAGCAATTAGAGGTAGCAGGCTTTCACTGCTTCGTCCTCCAGCCCTGCGGCGCCATGAGCATTTCAGCAGAGATGCGCCGAAGAGAAGTCAACCATACCATACCATACCATACCATACCATCTTTACACGGAGGAGTCTCAGTACTTATGCACGTAGTTCATATACTAAAAACTCCACAGACTCGAGTTTACACTCTTGGGAAAACACACACGGAGATACTGCAGCGCTACCGGAACTGTCCTACCTGTACCGACCGGGTGGGTGCAGGCGGCACACATGGTATTATCTTCAATAATTTATATGCATCTTACTGTTGAAAGGTTGTTTACGTGCGGGTAGATGAGTGCTTCAAGCGTTCATTTACGATCTTGCGGTGAAAATTTGTACCAGCCGCCATCAGTAAACAGTACAGTCCCCTTTCGTTGTCTCGGGTTTCCCACACCTTCAGTGTCAGTCTTTGCGGACCTGTCGGGCGACACGCGAAACGTACAGCGACTTCGTTCGGGATTTCTAGCGGTTGCAGTGTCACGGTAGGATCTTATAGTTGTCACACCTTTGATTCCAACCCAGGTTGCCACCCAACCGACACACAGTCAAAATCCCCGCCGCCCCACAGTGCTCCAAACAGCCTTTGTGAATGTAGGAATCGGACTCAGACCTCTTCAGTCAGATGAATCGGACTATTAATATTATGCACCTAAAACAATTATAGATGTATACGAGCCTACGATTGGCTGTGTGGCTGTGCATAGAAATTGTAGCCATGTATCCAAACAATTGATTAGTCGCGACGTACCACGTGATTCGCGCGCATATTCATGACCATAAAAGGCCATTTCCGCACCCGCTCTTCTTATCTTTTAAATACAAACGAGCCTGAAGAGCGCATCATACACAAGAGATCTGCGCAATGTCCCTTTCTTCAACAGTATCTATGCTATTATCAGTGAGCAAAAGGTGATGATGATGATGATGATGGACAAGATTAGAAGGAAATACAAAGTGAGTAACATACCACATAGGCTGAGATAAAGTCTTGTTCGCTGGTGGCGGGAGGAGGGGGCAGTGGCGGGGGTGGGGGGAGGGGAGATGGCGTTCGCGACCTCGACAGAGGCATGTCCTCCCAGATGTCCGACATCACCACAACCACAGCACCACCACAACGACCAGCAGCAACGACCTAGCCAAGTCCTTTTTCTCTCGTTGCCAGGCAACTCAGTGACTGAAGAGTTTCACGCGCACCTCTTGGTCGTAAACTGAGTTTCTTGCATTGTCAAGGTTTGAATGTTGTTTTTCCGTAAACCTGATAGATTCGTTGTGTTGGTCTTTTCTTCTCTAAACTGTCTGCGCTCCTAACGCGGACGTCCATAAACGCTTTAACGGTGATCCCAGGCAGAACACATTGACGAGAATCGGAAACTAGTGAAAGATGTCGCTGCTTTGTTGTAAAAGATTGCTCTGTAGTTCAAATCGCACACTACACTCCCGCAGAAAAGGGGTCACAAGTCGACGTAGGACTTCAGGCTGGTGGCGCGTCGTTGGTTGACAGTTTAAAATTCAGAAACAAGCTTCTTATTCACGATGAAATATTTCAATACAACCCTCATGTACTTGCTCCGAATTTCTTCCATTTCTTTGAAGATTGACCAATAATTGAATCTTGTCGCAGAAACAGATCGTAAACTTAAAGCCAACCGATGTGACACGCATATCCGGCGCACGAAAATTTCAGCGATGAAGGAACTGTGCAGGAAGAGGTTCAGTATAACAGAGGACGGAGAAAATGCAGCGCTAGATATGAGTGGTGTTCATTGCCGCGACCAAGTTAATCTGAGGACAAGTTCCGGGCGTGTGGAACGGATATATGAAACTGACGAGAACAAATACTTGCACACGGACGCACGCACGCACGCACAAACACCAGCTCCCCAACATGCACACAACAAACTTCTAACACAAAACCGCCGCCGCCCGCTCCTGTTCAGACAACAAACTGTACGACGTGACTGCGTTCATTTGAGGTGTTTTATCAAGCAAACACGCTCTCACAGGGGCAGGACAGAGGCTCCAGCCAAGTCCTCCAACCAACCTGGCCTTCAGAGTCATCAAGTGAGTTTTCTCCCCTTGGTTCCGTGTTTGTCCGCCAGGTGGTGAGACAACAGAACGGCGTCGTGCTGCTGGTGCACATGGTCAGTGTCAAGGTCACGGTAGGGCGGTGCCAGCCGAGAACAGTACAGAAGCTGTGAGAGTTCGGAGTGGTTCCTTGTTGCAAAGCCAAATTTGTTACTCTCGCGCTCTCTGTTCTCAGTATTGCCAAAGCTGGTGTGAACAGGTGTGGCAGTGTGCAGAAAGACAGCGTGGTCTTTGAACAGAGAGAGAGAGAGAGAGAGAGAGAGGGAGAGAGAGAGAGAGAGAGGGAGAGAGAGAGAGAGAGAGGGAGAGAGAGAGAGAGAGAGAGAGAGCAATGTTTGCAAACCTTCATATTTGTGCAACAGGCTGTTTTTCACGCAACTCTTTCAGTTATCCTCCCCTCGCCCTCGCATCAACCCTAACCCTCCGCCCCACCCCACAACACCAGATTTTTTGATGCGACGAATTCACCATCATTGTTCACAATACAAACTTCGGCTACAAAATAGGATTATGATCAAAGTGAGCTTATGTACAAAGGTCTCGTTTGACTATAGGGAAAAAGTCTACAAAGCAGAGAGCATTCTGACGTATGATAACATGACAGCAAAAGTCGGCACAACACTTAAAATGCGTCACCACTTAATGCGTATGCAGTTGCATCAAAAATTATCATTATGGTATTCTTATGAACCACAGTATTTGGTTGTATGAGTTCAGTGTGTAGCTAATGACAGTTATCGTCAACACTAGTATGGAATTACGACATCCTCTTGTCTCTGCAACATTAATTTTTCGTTATTTATGGCAAGCATGATCATGTGTAGCATGTTTTCGATGTCAGCAGACAAAATAAATGATGTTCCTGCAGCACTGTGACTTTCGGTGCGGCCATGATGTACTGGTATGACAGAACAAAATGATTCAGCTTTCCATAAACTCCGCTTCCTTGTCTCTGGTGTCTGTAAAATCCATGTAGGTTTTAATTTCTCTGAGCTCTAGACTGGGGTGTGTCTTGCAAACCGTTGTAAAAGTGCGTCTGAAAAATGGTCGATGTAGGGATGGGCGGCAGATAGTGCAGAAAGGTTACTGACCTTTTGCAGAAACTGATTTGTTTACCTAGTTTTATTTTAAACAGAAAGGTTTAGCAGTGCAACACTCTCGGTTGTAAGTCAGAACTAAAAACTTGAAGGGGGAGACCGGCCCCCGTAGCGTAGTGGTTAGCACTTTGGACCATGGACCGGGAGACCCGGGTTCGAGTCCCAGCCGAGGCAAGCGGGATTTATTCCTACCTAGGTCGGCTCCTACCCAGAGCGGGTGTGCTATGGGCCCTATGGAGAGGCTGTTGCCACACAGCCGAGATTCACCCACTTCACGGGTGCGACTTTGGGGGTGCTTCCCTTGGTATGACACGTCTTATGATGTGGATGATTACACGGCCAGCACCGCAGGAGCCGTAGTTCCCAGGTCTAGTTAACGCCGGGATATTTATGACAGGAAGCGTGGAATGCGGCCCTGTTCCGCAGTCCCAAACCACACGGACCTCCATAGCATCATCTTACCATCGCCTCATCGCCATCATCATGCATAATAAAAAAAAAATTGCCCCAGCTTCCGAGCCTTACGTGGATTCCACCCATGACCTGGGAGAAAAACCACTGAAGCTGGCAAAAAGCTGGGGCAGCACCAAAAAAGAAAAAAAAAACTTGAAGGAGGCGGTATCAAGATTTTTACGTTGGGATAAGTGATGCTCCGCGTGCAATACATTCCTGTATGTGGCTCTGCGAACGAAACTTATAACGCCCCAAGCTGTTCTTCTAGCGAGTGACCACAACATTTCAGCACACGCGTGCCTCTAACGTCGCATCGAGCGTTCTGCTGGTTTTATGCTAGTCCGTATCTGTGTATGTATCTAAAGGCGTGTCTTTCAGTTCAGGTGACACTGCAAAACTTTGAAAATGTATCTTTAACCTGAGTAAATGTTTCATTAAAAGAACTCCACCTAACGCATTTTGGTTGTTGTTGTTGTTGTTGTTGTTGTTGTTGTTGTTATTTGGGGTTTTTAGTTTTGGTTTGTTTGTTTGTTTGTTTGTTTGTTTGTTTGTTTGTTTGTTTGTTTGTTTGTTTGTTCTGTTGACATGAACATCCTAAGGTGGACCCTTGTGGCTGGGAAAGAGCTGTAGACGACACAGAGGAGACAGAAACTGTCAAGTCAGTGTCATAGCTTCCTGTGTCGGGAGCGAAGTAGCTTGGTGGAAAACGCCAAGAGAGTCTCATAGTACATGTACCAGTGACTTGGCCATTTTATGCGTAGTTATTTTTGAAATTGAGAATTGCTGTGGGCACTGTAGGCATCAGTTCTGGCGTGCTTTATAGTATTTTGTTACTGTCAGTTACAAACACGTAGTGCCTAAAGTCACTCAGCACACACTCTATTTTGTCGCCCACATTCGTCAGCCTGTGATTCAACTTATGTTCCTGATTGGCACAAACAGCTTCCTTGTCTCAAATGTGACTCACAGATTACTCTGAGTTAAGAGACAACGGATCGTACATGTCACGAGGTTTACGATTCCTCCCCCGCCTACCCCTCAACACACACACGCACACGCACACACGCGCGCGCGCACACACACACACACACACACACACACACACACACACACACACACACACACACACACACACACACACACACACATACACACACACCCTTTCCCCCAAACATGCATGCAATGATATGAGTCATGAAGTGATTTCACCTTTTTTTCTGACTCCACAAATCGCTGGGACAGTTCCTGTCAAAACAAGACAGGTCTCGTATAGTCTCACATGCACAAGACCTGACACAGGATGAATCATTCGATCACGTGCCTCCTCTTCTCCGGCGGCTGAACTCAGTCTGAAGGCTTCTTGCCAGGTTGGGTGTTGTTTCGGGGAGGTAGGGGTGGGGGAGTGGGGGGGGAGGGGGGCGAGGGGAAGGGTCACAAGGTAATATCAAAGACAAGTCAGAGAGCAAAAGCCAGCATTTTTTGTTTTTGTTTTTTTTCTGTTTTGGTTCTAGGCCATGTTGACTTTCTGGTTAGCCGCGAAATAGTCTATGTTGCTTGCGCGGCGTTAAGCCCTAACTAACTAACTAACTAACTAACTAACTAACTAACTAACTAACTAACTAACTAACTAACTTGACTTTCTGATGTTATTACTTGTTTGTGGGGGGGGTGGGTGGGTGGGTGGGTGGGGTGGGTGGGTGTTTGGAAGTTTAACGTCCTTTTCCACCACATAAGGGTGATATCAAAGACGGGGCAACGATGAAAAAGCCAGCACAATATTTGGACCCAGCCGGGGTTTTGCGGGTGTAGCATTCTTTCTGGCTACGTATGTGTAACATCAAACAGACAGGACAAGAAGGGGGGAGGGGGGAGGGGGGGGGGGCAGCCAGTCAGTACAGGTTTTGAGTTCTCAGCTGAGAATCGAACTCACATCACCAGCATGGACAGTCAGTAATAAGAATAATAAACGCTCTCCGTTGAACGCATACTCCATGAGGGTTCTGCGCGTTCTGCCGAAAAGCATTCTCAATCAACTGATATTTTTACTGTGTGAACAGTCTTCATCATTTCACCCTAGCTGTATGTGACAGGTCACTGCATATTTCATCTCCCACGGCCGCGCGACGCATTAAAAAAAAAAAAAAAAAAAAAAAGCCGCCTGTTCGGTTGAAAGGGAGCAAACCCTACGGATTAGTTTGTGTATGCCGAGGGGACATTACCGCTCCACAGGCTGACAGAGTTATCTATCAGCCTCGGGACAACAGCGGACAGACGCAACAGTGGCTGCACACTTGTGTCACATGCACCGTGTGGGGTTTCGAAAGCATTGATAAATGATACATGCACGACATGTGATTTCCATATTTTTTATGATTACGTATGAAAAAGACGTCTATGAATAAAAGAAAGACATCAATGGTACAACTGCTTCTAGATGAGGCTTATGACACAAGGGAGATGTTTTTGTTTCAAGAAACATGGAAAGCAACTTAAAACGTGCTTCGGAAAAATTAGGGCAAAGGCGTGGTTGTAGCCGCGTGTCACGCGAGAAACAAGGGGTAAAAAACACCATGTTCGCTGTTTGTTCGGACTAAAAACACTCCCCTTTAACATCAGTCTTAGCCAGAATTGTATCGGACTACAAGCCTATAGTTACAATCTATTAATCCGGTCTAATTTAACATTAACATTCGCGGAAAAGTCACATACTACGAACATTGATAATTATCTAGCGCAAAAAAAAACAGTGCCCTCAATGCAAATACATTTATTTGTACAGTGAACTGTAATCGGTTCCTCCGTCATCTATGCAAGTTTCAAACGTGAAATTATATCTCGATGAAGATGCTGTCGTTTCATTTTCGTGTAATTTATGTAATCTAAACTGTAGATCTTTCATACTTACCCGCAGAGCAAAATAAGACATAGTGGAAATTTGTCTGGCGGTTGCTTGGTTACGGTTGCTTGGTTACGGTTGCTTGACTGGTTGCTTGATTGGTTGGCTGGTTGGTACGATGGTTGGTTCCGAGTTCAACGTCCTTTTTCCACCAGGTAAGGGACAACGAGCGAAACGTTAGCACAATGTTGTTGTCCCCACAACAGGGACTCGAACCTAGGACCCGTCCAGCTTGGTTATACTGTCTCCCTACTGTCACAATAGTGTAAAGCACTGATCACTGTCAGCATACACCAGATGAATCCAAAGATGTGATATGAAAAAATATTCCACCCCTGTCTCCTGATATCATTTTACAACCAGTAGCTATGTATACTGCCGGCGTTGAGTTGTATGTTATGTCCGGATCCGATCACGGACGTAAATGTGATCAACATGCGTCAGGACTGCCCACCGCTTTATATATATACCGGGTTCAAAATAGGTCTACCCCCACCCTCCATGGGTGGCGGTGCGCGCTAGTGGACAGAACATATAAATCTGGGTAGCCTCGCTGCACGAACGGGGGCCGACATGACGAGGGAACAAAGGGACGAAGTCATTCAAGCGTGAATGCTGGCGAGCCATAGGGATACGTCAGGGCTGGTGTTCTGCGAGCAGACAGTTCATCAGTTTCGGGGAATTTGTGTGTGTGTGTGTGTGTGTGTGTGTGTGTGTGTGTGTGTGTGTGTGTGTGTGTGTGTGTGTGTGTGTGTCTCTCTCTCTCTCTCTCTCTCTCTGTGTGTGTGTGTGTGTGTGTGTGTGTGTGTGTGTGTGTGTGTGTGTGTGTGTGTGTGTGCCAGCCTCTCTCTCTCTCTCTCTCTCTCTCTCTCTCTCTCTCTCTGTGTGTGTGTGTGTGTGTGTGTGTGTGTGTGTGTGTGTGTGTGTGTGTGTGTGTGTGTGTGTGTGTGTGTGTGTGAAAAAGAGAGAGGATAAATCTCAGAGAGAGTTGTTACATCAAATTTCGAAATTCGGGATTCTGCACTTCCCAGAATATTACCGTTTCAAGTAATAACTAAGACCTTCTGCTAAACTAAACCACTCAATAACGTTTTCAAGTAGCTTACATGAAGATGTAAAATTGGTTATTT
The DNA here is from genome assembly GCA_018292915.2 of Batillaria attramentaria. Lineage (NCBI taxonomy): Eukaryota > Metazoa > Mollusca > Gastropoda > Batillariidae > Batillaria > Batillaria attramentaria. Next base: position 876,429 of record JACVVK020000239.1, read on the forward strand.
GGACAGCAAAGCGTTATTTGAGAGGAGTTTGGATCAGAAGTGGTGTAGCCTAGTTTATTTCCGAAAGTGCCTTCGTGTCCTATCTCTCTCCATAATCATATGTCTCTGATTTCAATAAATGATAGCATCACTCGGGTGTAAGCTAAATTGCGTCTGTGTGCAACTGTGCGTTCATGCTTTTAGCGACAGTCACAAAAAAGCATCGCTTAACATTCAACAGACATAGCCTAGCATAAAGAGGGTAAAGAGTAAGGTCTTGTCTTACCGAATGACGTCATTTGTTACACGCATGTACGCGCGTGCAATTTAGATATTTATCAGTGCAGTTTGGTTACACCCATGTTTTGATTTAAACAGCTGAATTTTCAATTGTATTGTTGTACACTAAACTGCCTGTCTGATTCATCTCCTCACATAATGACGTTATCTTACACTGGCCAAGGTGATTTGGCCCACTGGCAAAACGACGCCCGCTTGCAGATTCCGAGGCACACGGTTCGAATCTCTTGGTTGGCAGGTACTTGAATAGGGATTTTTCCTCACCTAATCGAGTCAAAATTCATGTGCATACTCATTTACTAAGTGAGTTGGCGTGCAAAGGCCAAGACAAGAACAAAGAAACACACATACCATGCAAGCAGCAACAACAACAAAATGGCGCTGTTCAAACTGTGACGCGATTCTTCCAGGGAAGCAGCCAGAATTTCCCTTACATCGATAAAGGGACTATAGAACAATAAAATATGATTTAGTGCATTTTATGCCTGGGAATGGCTTTCTGCACCTGCCCTAGGCGGCCATTTTATCACGCCCAAGACCGTTGAATTTTGTACCTACTTGTATATGTGGTGGAAAATGACGTGAAACTCCCAAACTCCCACACACACACACACACACACACACACACACCTCACCCCCCCCCACACACACACACATACACCCCCCTCCCCACCTACTTTCAGACGTAAGCTTGCTGTACAACACAATTCTGATTTCAGTGACAATGCTTGTACAGTTCTAGATCTTGATTAGGTTCAACGAGTTCAGTCAGCCTATCCCCCCCCCACCCCAC